>JAXDDX010000293.1:270000-303356 GCA_034670405.1 Hoplostethus atlanticus | reverse complement strand
AAACCCAAAGGGGTTTTTTTTTTGCCAAAATTTTGACCAAAAATAATAAAATAAAAAGCCCCTCACCTTTGACCCTCAGTGAGAACAAAGACGAATTCCCATGAAAACCTCATTGGGAAAAGATGGAAACGTCAGAGAGGGATCCTCAGGCTGCCGTGGGGAACAAACCCAATAAGACCGCTTGGTGAACGAGCATCAACGCCAACTCGTCGTGGTCGGGACATTATCAGGACATCAGCGGTGCCTTGGTCACCATGACAACAGCTACCTCCGGAGGTGAGGACGGAGGACGAGTCCAGGACGACGCAGCATGACGCTACCGCCCGGCCACAACCTGGAAGAGAGGGAGGCGATGCAGACAAACCCAAACTGGGAGCTGACCGGTACCGATCCTTTCATTTCATATTTAGTCTCACAATCTTTT
The DNA here is from genome assembly GCA_034670405.1 of Hoplostethus atlanticus. NCBI lineage: Eukaryota > Metazoa > Chordata > Actinopteri > Trachichthyiformes > Trachichthyidae > Hoplostethus > Hoplostethus atlanticus. The sequence continues at coordinate 302,932 of JAXDDX010000293.1, read as the reverse complement.
TTTCCCAAAGATGTGTCGTTTTCAAATACTCAGTCTATGGAAATTGTAATTTACTTGATGTTTTTTTCAGGAGTCCTAACAGCCTACGTCACCTTTCATCATCAGCCGTCGAATTCACGCCACACGTTCAGCTCGTCACATAACTCACCACACATGCATGCTCGTAATTTCAGCAGTGATCTTGCATTTTGATGGTTTCTTGCACTAAACTTATACTGGTTATACAGATGGTATTAAAACATCTGCTGAGTAAAAGCTCTTAGGTTATTTAATGTAATATCAGGTGAGGTTCTCTTTAGGACTGAAGATGTGTGACTTCCTGATGTTTAAAGTTGTTTGGTTACCGTTTGTTTAAATAGTGTGACGTATTGATCACTGATAGGCTATTTAATACAGATTAGTTCCTTGTTAACCAGTGTGATGCTTATGTGAGCTAACTATTTGAATATATAGTAATGGAGAATATTTTGCTCCATGCTGCTTTGAGTGCGTCACTCACGCTAGGTGATGTTCACAGCATCCGAACCTGAGCTAAGGTAAGCTAAGCTAACAATATAATCTTTGCCCACCTAGCAGCATACAAAGCTAATTTTGTTGGCTTCAGTTATGGAACCCAAAGCTCCATTACTCCTTCACACCCTGAACTCCTTTAAGCCTGGCCGGTGGTGGGGGAGCTGGAGCTTCCTCTGCCACTAGCTCTGGCACCATGTCTTCCAGTAGGGCTGAGGCTGCAGGGGCCTCTGATCCAGGCTCTGTCTTGGTCTCGGTCTACTTCCTGACACTGCCTCCACCACCACAGCTGGTTTCTCGGCCTTGGGTGACGTCAGTGGGGACTCTGCCTGTCGCATAGCTGCTGGCTCCTCTGCAGCCTTGCCAGATTCAGCGCCTTCAGTAGCCTAACCTTTGAGCCTTGTATGGATCGTGGAAGAAACACCGATAGACCATGGGCCCACCTGTCACAGTGGCCTCACCATGCGGCCGGGACCACAGGACAGGAAGGCCACCAATGGTCAGGGTCTCCACATTACTCATAGAAGCTCTGGTGCCTCACATGGTCACACTGGCATGGCTCTTCTGTAGCCAGGGGAAATGTCAGGATGAAGAGCTGTGACCTGATGCATCTCCTCCGGGGACCCTGCTGCATCAGTCATCACCTCACTGCACTGGAAAATCATTTTGGTAACTTCAACAATAAACAATAATACATTTCTCTCATTAACACCATTATGACACACGATGACATTTCATGTCAAACTTGTCATTTTTTGCAGTGGACCATGGTACACAGTAGTAATACAGCAGAGATGCAGGATAAACACATGGAGGACTGTGTGTTTCTTTCTCATTGTGTGTGTGTGCGTGTAGGTGTGCGTGTGTGTGTGTGTGTGTGTAGGACCGGGGCGGTGACGGCACAGCTCTCTGTCTGAAGAACAGATCAGCATTTCAACACCAACACCAACACCTCCACCTACTGCACTGTCTGGAGAAGACCACTGTGAGTACTGATCCTGTTAAACTAGTACTACCTGACTGACTACCTAACCAACTAACTAACCACCTAACTACCTAACCAACTGACTACCTACCTAACTACCTAGCCAACTAACTGACTACCTAACCAACTAACTAACCACCTAACTACCTAACCAACTGACTACCTACCTAACTACCTAGCCAACTAACTAACTAACTAACTACCTAACTAACTACCTAACCAACTAACTACCTAACTAACTGATTACCTAACTATCTAACTACCTAACCAACTAACTAACTAACTAACAACTACCTACCTACCTACCTAACTAATTACCTAACCAACTAACTACCTACCTAACAACTACCTACCTACCTAACTAATTACCTAACTACCTAACCAACTAACTACCTAACTAACTATGTAACTACCTACCTACCTACCTAACTAACTAACTACCTAACTAGATGTGACCGTTTGATCATCCTAGTAACTATATGACATGTCATGGTTAGGTGGGTAGGAACCACCGTAGGTTGTTCTAATGAATGAACCAATCAGACGTGACTAGAATAGAAAAACATATGAGCTTTATTTTGATAAAATCAATGTCATGTGAACAACCAGAACCAGAAGGGAAAGGAAAGAAGGCCCAGAGCCGCCGGGGCGACAGGTGACATCAGGAAACAGGAAATGACAACCGCAAAGAGAAGAGGAAGCCTGTCATACATCCGCCAGGGAACAAACAAAGAGATCAAGATAACTTGCTGAACATAAGTACACATCATCTTAACATGTATAATATGTCACTTTATTTTCAGTTTAGACAAAGCAAACATGTACAGTGGATATGGACAGCAACTGAAACAGGCTGTTCTACTACTTCTGACCACACAGAGGCAGTATTGCACCTTTTGTTTACTTGGACCAAAAGTTAGATGCAATACGTTTTACAGTTGATGAAAAACAGAGTGCTGAACTAGCAGGGTACAAAAGAAACCCTCAGTAAATTGCAAACCTGTAGCACATATGGTTTATTTTCAATGTATTTATTGTCCAGTGTGTGTAGTTAGTTTAGACTGGACCAGACTATTGTGCATCTTTCTCCTCATGGTAAAGAAAATACAAAAACAATAGACTGATGCTGAACAACATATCGTAGTATAGAGCCATTCTAAAATATTGTCTTAAATTTCACAATAAGGAAGTAGTATGCAGTATATGTATATATATATGTTGCATATATAATCTAGTTCAGTTGGATAAATGATAGAAAACACAGGAATTAGACAGAGGAAGCGCAATACACTCATAAAAACATCATCCAAAACTCAACAGGGAGCAGAATGGCACAAAAACAATCCAAGTGATGTTGCAGCATTTGTTTCATGTGTCACAAAGATTGGTGTCTTACAAGGCCTAAGTCTCATCCTCATCCTCCTCCCCCGTTGATTGTGGTGGTGGTGGTGGTGTTGGGGGTGTGGAGGGTGGTTTGTCAATCAAATGATCAGCAACATCAGAAATTGTTGTCCAATCTTGTAAAGCCACACAGGCGTTAATTTGTTCAGTCACCTTGTCCTTTGCTGCTTTCCTCAACTCATTTGGTATTTCGATTTCTGTTTGTTCCAAAATCAGTTTGTGGAATTTAATCTCTTCTTGATTCGTCTTGCAACAACATGAGGAGCATTTAAACCAATCCAACGATGAGAAAAACGCAGCCAAACAAGTGATACTTAAGATTACAGCCAAGCCAATGATCTGAAAAAGAGGCATTGAGAAACTGGTTATAGTATCACAGCATCATTGGATACACACAATACTTTTCCAATCTTTAATAGGTTAATCTACTAATCTGGAATAAGGCCACTGTAGAGTAAAGTAGAACCTTAAACCTTATTGGGATGGGATCAGTTTTACAGGGGAGGTGGGGTGAGGTAATCATTCCCGGAGCATGTCTGGAGACTGCATGTACAAATCCTGTCCTCTTTTAACCTCAGGTAAAATGAGTCCAGTCTGAACTGTTGGTTGGTCATTCACCCCAAACTGAGATCAGATCCAAAGTCTCAACTGGTCCAGTTTGTGATGTTTCTTACTGTGTAGTTACTGTTCAAGCACATCAACTTGAATTGTGGATGGAACATTTTTAGTGTGATGACGAGGTGATGGTACATTACAGTTGTCCGGTGTTAACAAGTACTTTACACACATTGGGCCTTATTTATCAATGAAAATACACAAATATATATTTATTTAAATACACACTATCAACTTCTTTAGATTAGATTTGAATGACTCAAAACACAAATATGGGTGAATGAGGACCGTTGTCCTGAAAAGTGATCCCATCAGAAGAAGGAAAACACTCACCCTTGACTTGTTTTTGAGTTCAGCAATAATCGCATGATCCACAGCCCGGCTAGTGCCCTGCGCACCAACCACACCTGTCTGCTTTCCACCCATCCCTCTCTACCACCCTCTCCACCTTTTCCCTCCCCACCTCCCTCCCTATCCCATTTTTCTCCCCTCTCTCCAGACGAGGTCCTTCACCTGGTTACATCTAGCTGCCCCACCACATGCTCCCTTGACCCGGTCCCATCCACTCTGCTTCAGTCTACTGCACCTGAACTCCTTCCCTTCCTGACCCACCTCATCAACACGTCTCTGGTGTCTGGATGCTTTCCCTCTGCTTTCAAGACTGCCAGAGTCACCCCCCTTCTGAAGAAACCAACACTTGACCCCTCTGAGGTCAAGAACTACAGACCGGTTTCCCTTCTACCCTTCCTATCAAAAACTCTTGAACGTGCTGTCTTCAATCAACTGTCCTTGTACCTCCACCAGAACAACCTCTTGGATCCCCACCAGTCTGGGTTCAAAGTGGGTCACTCGACCGAGACTGCCCTCCTGGCAGTGACGGAGTCGCTCCATGCCGCTAGAGCGAACTCTCTCTCCTCTGTCCTGATACTCCTGGACCTGTCTGCAGCGTTTGACACGGTGAACCACCAGATCCTCCTCTCCACCCTTGAGGGGATGGGTGTCTCAGGCTCTGCACTCTCCATGTTTGCATCCTACCTAACGGATCGCTCCTACCAGGTGACGCTGAGAGGGTCTGTGTCAGACCCACGCAGGCTCACTACTGGGGTTCCGCAAAGGCTCGGTTCTAGGTCCTCTCCTCTTTTCCCTCTACACAACATCTCTTGGTTCTGTTATCCATTCACACGACTTTTCCTACCACTGTTATGCAGATGACACCCAGCTGATCCTGTCATTTCCCCCCTCTGACACGCAAGTGGAGGCACGCATTGCTGCATGTCTGGCAGACATCTCGGAGTGGATGTCGATGCACCACCTGAAGCTCAACCTGGACAAGACTGAGCTGGTGTTCCTCCCGGGGAAGGGCTGTCCGCACCGAGACCTGGCCATCACCATTGATAATGCTGTGGTGACGTCAACTCGGACTGCGAGGAATCTGGGTGTGACCCTGGACGACCAACTGTCGTTCTCGGCAAACATCGCATCAGTGACACGCACCTGCAGATTCCTCCTCTACAACATCAGGAGGATTCGCCCCTTCCTCACTGACAAGGCAGCGCAGCTCATCCATCTCCCGCCTGGACTACTGCAACTCCCTCCTTGCTGGTGCCCCGGCGTCTGCCATCAGACCTCTGGAGCTTGTTCAGAAAGCTGCAGCTCGTCTGGTGTTCAACCGCCCCAAGTTCTCCCATACAACTACCCTTCTCCGTTCTCTACACTGGCTCCCTGTAGCAGCTCGCATCCAGTTCAAGACCCTGGTGCTAGCCTATAGGGCAGTGAAAGGAACAGCTCCTTCTTACCTCCAGGCTATGGTCAAGCCTTACACCCCCGCCCGACCACTTCGCTCTGCTGCCTCGAGGCGACTGGTTGCCCCGTCGCTCAGAGGTCCCTGCGGCCGATCTACACGGTCACGGCTCTTCTCTGTCCTGGCCCCGCAGTGGTGGAATGAACTCCCCACTGATGTCAGGACAGCAGAGTCGCTGCCCATCTTTCGCCGCAGGCTGAAAACCCACCTCTTCAGGAAACACTACAATTATGTGTCTGAGCTCTTGTTTATTGGCTCTTGTTTATTTGATACACTTATTTGTCTTAGCTCTTGTTTATTTGGTTCACTTATTTGTCTTAGCTCTTGTTTATTTGATGCTCTTATTTGTCTCATTTGTTTAAGATAAAGTAGGTTGCTAACTTATTGCACTCTTAACTTAACACTAGTTATGCTCTTAGTTGCTTGTTTAGGAAGGAAATGCACTTACGATTTCTGGTGACTAGTAGTTTTCTTGCCTACCTATGTTGAATGCACTCATTGTAAGTCGCTTTGGATAAAAGCGTCTGCTAAATGACTGTAATGTAATGTAATGTAATGTTCATCTTGGCTTTGCAGGCTAGCGCTGCTTGATATTTGGACTCATCATTCTGGCAGCACACAAACCAGTCTGCATCAATCAGCACAGATACAGCCCACAGCAGACCCACGCATGATGCCTGGATTACTTGACAGAGTAAAAGACTGCACATATTGCAACGTAGATTTCCACGGTCATTCCGTTCACATCTACATGTATACCGCCACGCTCTCTGACATGACATGTCGGTGCAGTGTACTATGAAGAATATTATAAAACATGGCATGGCAATGTAGGAATCACATCCATAACGTCCTGGTTCGCAAGTGCATGTCATGTCCTGATCAAACACATGGTAGGTACAAATCAGAATGATGGAGGCATAGATGCTGGGTTTGCTGAAAACGTCATGAATTAACTTCTTGAATAATGTTTTGAAGCTCTCCATCTTTGGCACAAATTCCCAGCGTCTGCTCACATCCAGCTGTGTTGCAGAATAGATAGCGAGGTGGAAGCGATGCTACGTGTTCATTCTTGTGTTTGCATACTTTCATTTTCTGTTTTGGTAATCTTTTGATCATTGTGGTCAAAAGGCAGATTCCATTGTCTGTTTTGTTACTGACAGGAGTGACTAGAAATACTGGCACTGAAAATATCTTCCAGCACACCAAAAGTGATATTTTTAAAGCAGTTGCAGGCCTGATATGACCGAAGATATGATCAAGTTGTCCGATCTTATTTTAACTGCTGGTCTGTATTAATATACTGTAACAAGCTCGCTACAACCGGGGCAGACAGACAGAGACTAAGGCAGGAGTTGAGTCAACTGGCCGCTTTATTCACATAACAGCAATATTAATTGGTCCGATCTTGACTGCCCCCCCACGCCTCCACCGGCTGACGCACCGCTGTGGAAGCAAATAAGTGACATTTATATTTGAACTTTTAAACACCACTGAATTCATAACATTGAAATATTTTACTTTGAAAACCATGTACCTGAATTTATTGGTTTTGAATTCACTTCTTTAAAATTCAAATGTGACATTTCAAGTTTTGCAATTTCGACTAAACTCAATTTCACATTGTTGTTTCCAATGTTCACAAATTCAGATCCAAAAATTCAAGTTTCAGATATTCATAACCTTATATTCAGGTTGCTTAATTGGCCGCAGCCGGTGCTGGATCCAGGCAGAGTCAGTCCACCGACTCTCTCCTGGATCCAGCCTACGCCTCCCCCACACCTTCCCCCCAAACTGCCACATATACCTTTCAGTATTTTACTTTCTATCAAACCATTTTGCACCATATTGTGTTCTCTTCTCATTTAGATTCTAGTTGAGTCAGACCACTACTATTATCTATCTATATGTTACCACTGGGTGACATAATTCGCAAATTTGGCATTAACTTCCACTGTTACGCTGATGACACCCAAATTTATTTCTTAACTTTGATAGTTGTGTAATCTCCCAGAGCCCATACATTAAAAACCTAAACATTTGACCATTCATGTTGCATATTAAGGAGAACACTAAAACAGCCTTTTATCATCTTCGTAATATTGCCAAGATTCGACCCATGCTAACAGAGGCAGACACAGACATTTTAGTACATGCCTTTGTATCTGTGGCGGACTGGAGGGAGGGTGGGGGGAGGCTTAATTGGATTCAGGAGAGAGGTGAGTTAGTGGACTGCTTCTTTCCTGGATCCGGTACCAGCTGCAGCCAGTTGGGACTGATTGCAGCTGGGGCCTTTTTAACGTGTGTGTGAATGTGAGTGTGGGAGGGACGCGCCAGTGTGAGAGGCTGGCGGCGTGACCAGGGAGCCGACGTGGATGGAGGATCCAGTCGGCTGTGTGTGAGCGGAGTGGAGAGACGGGGCCAGCACCAGCGGGAGAGACGGAGCGGGAGCGGGCCGTCTCCTGCCGCGGCGTCCGGCGGAGGTCCGCGGAGGACGCAGTCGGGAGCCACCTGCAAGGGCTGACCAGTCGGGGTTGGGGCAGGATGCCCCTGGAAGCCTGGCAGGCTGGGGCAGCCTTGGGGCTCCGCGGCTGGCCCACCGGGACCGAAGGAGGGCGCCGGCGGAGGGAGACGGCGCCGACGGCGCGCTGCCGTCAACCCGGGCCGTGGGTATTATTGTTGCCGGTATGGTGTGGACAATAAAACGGCTCTGCTGGCCCATTAACTCTCCCCTGCCTATGTCTCTGTCTGTCCGGACCCCGGTAATGTGGCACCTTGCCACAGTATCATTGAGAATCGATTATTGCAATGTCCTCTTTTCGGGCTTACCTACTGGGTGCACTAAAAAACTACAACTGGTCCAGAATGCTGCTGCCAGAATCCTGAGCCTAACTAGGAAATTCAACCATATAACTGCCATCCTGTCCTCATCACACTGGGTACCAATTCAGGCCAGGTGAGACTTCAAAGTGCTTTTACTTACATACACCGATCAGCCACAACATTAAAACCACAGGTGAAGTGAATAACATTGATTATCTCGTTACAATGGCACCTGTCAAGGGGTGGGATATATTGGGAAGCCCAAGGCTCATGGGCGCCCAAGGCTCCCAAGTTAATGCTGGCTATGATAGAAAGGTGTCAGAACACATAATGCATCGCAGCTTGCTGCGTATGGCGCTGCGTAGCCACAGACCGGTCAGAGTGCCCATGCTGACCACTGTCCGAAAGCGCCTACAATGGGCACGTGAGCGTCAGAACTGGACCATGGAGCAATGGAAGAAGGTGGCCTGGTCTGATGAATCCCGTTTTCTTTTACATCATGTGGACGGCCGGGTGCGTGTGGTTTACCTCGGGAAGAGATGGCACCAGGATGCACTATGTGGGCTGTCCTGGCATTCATGTGGATGTTACTTTGATACGTACCACCTACCTAAACATTGTTGCAGACCAAGTACACCCCTTCATGGCAACGGTATTCCCTGATGGCAGTGGCCTCTTTCAGCAGGATAATGCGCCACACTGCAAAAATTGTTCAGGAATGGTTTGAGGAACATGACAAAGGGTTCAAGGTGTGGACTTGGCCTCCAAATTCCCCAGATCTCAATCAGATCGAGCATCTGTGGGATGTGCTGGAAAAACAAGTCCGATCCATGGAGGCCCCACCTCGCAACTTACAGGACTTACAGGATCTGCTAACGTCTTGGTGCCAGATACCACAGGACACCTTCAGAGGTCTTGTGGAGTCCATGCCTCGATGGGTCAGAGCTGTTTTGGCGGCACGAGGGGACCTACACAATATTAGGCAGGTGGTTTTACTGTTATGGCTGATCAGTGTATAAATCATTACATGGGATGGCCCCGTCCTACTTATCAGATCTGATTAAACCATATAAACCGCCACACGCCCTTAGATCTCAGGACGTTGGCTACCTGTCTATCCCAGCAGTCAAAAAGAAAACTGCAGGTAACAGAGCCTTTTCTTACCGGGCTCCGGTAAGAAATGAGACTAAAGTAAATAACTAAAATATATTTTTTTTTACAAGTAATAGCTTCCTATTATATTTTCTTCATGTAGAAAGTTACTGTGGCGGACTGGAGGGAAGGTGGGGGGAGGCTTAATTGGATCCAGGAGAGAGGTGAGTTAGTGGACTGCTTCTTTTCTGGATCCGGTACCAGCTGCAGCCAGTTGGGACTGATTGCAGCTGGGGCCTTTTTAACGTGTGTGTGAATGTGAGTGTGGGAGGGACGCGCCAGGGTGAGAGGCTGGCGGCGTGACCAGGGAGCCGACGTGGATGGAGGATCCAGTCGGCTGTGTGTGAGCGGAGTGGAGAGACGGGGCCAGCACCAGCGGGAGAGACGGAGCGGGAGCGGGCCGTCTCCGGCCGCGGCGTCCAACCGAGGTCCGCGGAGGACGCAGTCGGGAGCCACCTGCAAGGGCTGACCAGTCGGGGTTGGGGCAGGATGCCCCTGGAGGCCTGGCAGGCTGGGGCAGCCTTGGGGCTCCGCGGCTGGCCCACCGGGACCGAAGGAGGGCGCCGGCGGAGGGAGACGGCGCCGACGGCGCGCTGCCGTCGAGACCCGGGCCGGGTTTATTGTTGGTATTATTGTGTGGACAATAAAACGGCCCTGCTGGCCAATTAACTCTCCCCTGCCTATGTCTCTGTCTGTCACGGACCCCGGTTATGTGGCACCTTGCCACAGTTACATTCTGAACAGAACAGCAAAAAAGCCTGGTCCACCATTCGGAAACTAAATGGTGATAAGATCACTCCACCTACTACATCCGACATAACACCAAACCAGGTCGGGAGCCAACGGGTGGCCAACAGGAGACGAGCAGAAAGGCGCAGGGATAAAGGAGAACATCATTCCACAATCATTCCGGGCAATCAGCAGAACATGTCCATACTAACCAAGCCCTTCATCTTGGAGGAGTTTGAAGCAGGACTTAGCACCATGACATACTGACCAAAATGATCACTCACCTAGGCCCAGTCGCCAAACAATGGCTTATGAACATGTACAACACATGCCTCCAGACCCAGCGCATTCCAACCATTTGGAGGAAAGCTATCATCATTGCCCTACTAAAACCTGGGAAAGATCCCCACCTCTCCAAAAGCTACCGGCCCATCTCCCTACTATGTATCACCTACAAGCTGTTTGAGAGACTACTCCCTAGTCGACTATCCCCTCAGATAGGCGCTAAGCTAATGAAAGATCAAGCTGGATTCAGATCTGGAAAATCATGCACAGGCCAACTGCTAAACCTCACCCAATACATCGAAGACGGCTATCAGAAGAAGCTGATAACGGGCGTTGACTTCATCGATCTGTCAGCAGCTTATGATACCGTCCAACACAGGCTGCTGATCAAAAAACTCTTCGACATGACAGCTGATGCCAAACTATGTAACGTTATAAGATGTCTTCTGAGCAACCGGATGTTCTACGTCACACTCAACAATAGGAAAAGCAGATGGTTCCACCAGACCAACGGGCTGCCGCAGGGCAGCGTCTTGGCCCCTCTCCTCTTCAATGTCTACACCAACGACCAGCCCCTACCGGAAGGATGCAGCAGGTTTATCTATGCAGATGACCTAGCCATGGCAACGCAGCAGCATAACTTCACAGAAATTGAGTCAACCTTGGAATGAGGCCTCTCAGATATGTCAGCGTACTATCTGGAAAACCACCTGCGCCCAAACCCTGGGAAAACCCAAATCTGCAGCTTCCATCTCAAAAACAGAGAGGCTAAACGGGAGCTCAACGTAACTAGAGACCACCCCAACTGATGCCAGGATTACTGAATGGCAGAACCAGTGGAACAGCCTTGGTAGCCAGACAACCCAATGGATGGAGAGAGGCATCACCCCAGACAAATGCCTCGCTACTGGCTACGATCAACCTTGGGCTGTCTGGAAAACACTGAACCGCCTGCGGGTCGGCAAAGGACGCTGCAAGGTGTCCATGAAGGAATGGAAAATAACAACTTCCGATGCATGTGTGTGTGGCGAATCCCAAACCATGGAACACATCATGAGATGTAGCCAAGCTCCACAATGTACCGGAGATGACCTGGCCGAACCAAATGCTGCTGCGCTCGCCTGCGCCAACCACTGGAAAAACGTGATATAGAAGATGGCTGGACACGAGGAAGAAGAACCGGGCTCCCTATCTCTGGAACAGTCTGCCTGCCTCAATCAGAGAGGCAGGCTCTATCGAAGTCTTTAAGTCAAGGCTAAAAACCATTTATTCTCTCTGTCATTTGACCAGCCTTGAGGGAGTGGCTCAGTCTCTTCTCAGAGTAAGGCTAGACCAGTTAGCTCATCCTAGCTCAGGGTCCTGATGGATACTAGCATCCTGCCTACATATCCTATTCTCCTGGTCTAGCTGCTCCTGTCGACTGATTGGTCATGTTTGTCTGTGTGAGTGAGAGTGTGTGTGGGTGTGTGTGGGTGTGTCTCCTATCTGTTCCAGGCTGTCAGGGTGTGTGTGGGTGAGTCTCCTATCTGTTCCAGGCTGCAGCTCAGCAGAGTTGGCGCCTGCGTGGTCCCCTAGTCCTATGATGACACTGACTGAGCTGCCGTTTGCTGTGATGCCCCATCAGATCTGGATGTCCCACCATAATAAACTTTTATGCATTGTGTATACGCTGCTTGCTCAAACTCGGCATCTATTGCACGCCCAACCGTCCTGTTAGGGGGATCCCTCTCTGAGTAGCCCCTCTCGAGGTTTCCTCCAATTTTTCCCTAAAAGGTTTTTCCTTGTCCTCTGTGAGGGTCTAAGGCTGGGGGATGTCGTGTACTAACCATTTACTGTTTCACATGTTGGGCACTGTGAAGCCCTTAGAGACTGGAACGGTGATTAAGGGCTATACAAATAAATGTGATTTGATTTTGTTAGCTGAATCGGTTGTCTTCTAAATAATCTAAATTTGAGGTGAGACATTTTATAATCTGCAAAATGTGTATTTTTTCTCTTCACTTTGTAGCATTTATTGTATTTTATCCCTGTGCTTGACCCTAATCCTGTGTTTTATCACTGTGGAAATACACTAAACTAAACCAAAACTAAACCTGGACTCTGGCCTGGTTGTTGCTGCTGACCAGGAGATTGACAAAGATTCATGAATCCAGATCAGGTCCAGTGAGTCAATTGACCCTGTTAATTGTCAATTTTGTATGTGAAAGGGACAGATTACAGTAGTGCTTCGTTGGCGAGCTAGAGTGTGTCTACTAGACAATGCTAGATTTGTTTCAAATGTAGGTTACTGTGACTCAGTAAACTGTCTTGTCTTTAACCCTAGTCTCTACTCCAAAACACTGAGTTGGAGCTGGAGAAGAGTCAGCTCAGTTAACCTGAACAAACTGGTAGCTAGCTAACTAGTCAGCAGGCTAGTTTAGTTACTGTTAACATGGGACTACTAGCCACTGCTAATGCTAGCTTCTACTAGATACATTAGCTAGTGTGCTAATCAGATGTTCACAGAGATGAGGACCTCCAATATGGCTGCCAGAGGTGGGTGACTTCACTTCAACTCAAAGGAGAAAGTGAATCCAGATTTCATTCAGTCTTTTGCTCAGTAAATGATCATTCAAATGTGTACACTTTCAACGTAACGTTAAAGAACCAAACTGTGTATGTTTGACTGGTTTTGTTTATTTCATGTAAGTTGGCAGTTGGTCCCAAATCACATTCCATAAAAATAAACACCAACCTTAGAAAAGGAATTCCCAATAAATTAGCCTTCATACAAGTATTTGCATCATAAGTAAAGATTGGCTTTGACCACATTACAAATTAAGTTTTTCAACAGCACTCCAGACAGTTTCAGATTCATGGATATCTTTTGCATCGTTTGTCATTTGTTTATTCTTGGTAAATACTTTGGGCATGTAAGAACAGTTCCACCTGGACTTGCTGCACCCATGTTTACAGATACTAAGACACACTGCCAAGCAGTTTTCAGCTTGTTTTTAACATCGTACTGTTCCTCAACTGAACTGAACTACACTGAACTAAACTAAATTCAACTATAACTCACCAGGCCTTCAGCCACAACTACAAAATACAAAATGACAATAACATGAACAGTGTTTCTTCTGTTCTCCTTCAACAGCAGTCTGCCACCACAGCAAGGAAATTAACACCACTGCTGGAGAAAATGTAAAATCAATTTCCCCTTGAACACATATAAGTATTATTGTTCAAAAGAATGTTTTTAGCCCTCCAATCTGCATTGGAACCATAACCTGGACCACAATAGGGACAGATGGACCAAAACTAAATGACCCTCAAACACCAATGCAACATAAAATCACTGGGGAAGCACTGTACAAATAAATACAATTGACAGAAATACAAAGAGTGGCAAACAAAAAGTATATAAAGAATTAAATGGATAAGAAACATAACAAAACAGTTGCTTTAAGGCAGAGCAGCCCAAACTTTGCCAGAGAGGACCAAGGGTTGAAATCTAAGATTGATAGTAAGCCAAAATGTATTAAATGTGAAGACTTTAGCTTCTTAGGTCTTATGTCATCTTGGTGTTTCTTAATATGTCTTGTAATAGCAAAAAGATGCTTAAAGATGATACATGTAGCATTTTTAAAACATCAACATATTAATGTCAAATTAGTGCTACTTTTGTATAATGACTGTAAACCAGTGAGACCATGGTGGAGACGACTGGTCACCTCTATCTCACACCAGTGGTATTGTTAGTGCTAGTGTTTCTCAACATTAAGACTACATTTCCCATAAGCCCCATTGACTAATGTCTCTAAATTAATGTGCTGATGATTTATTGATGTTAAAATGCTACACATAGCACCTTTAAATATGAATGAAACTGAATCAAAACAAAACGTATCACTCTGTGGAACCTTGGGCTAGTTTGCTTTAAAGTTATTTTATCACATCAATATAAAAAACACGTTATAAAAATATTGCATTAATCAGCACCTGGAAGTCCTTGTACTGTGTGAATTCATCACAGCCTGTTGACACTGGGCTCTGTAGGGAGGAAACAAGACAGCTACTGCCCCCTTCTGGTTGCATCCTAAAATTACGAGGTACCTTAAGACCTGCGCTTGCAAATACTAACATTTGACAATAGAACCATTTATATCTCTTTAATAGTGAGTGATGACCTCCATGACGACTAGCACCCCCTGCTGATTGCGCTCCTTCCTGAGAAAATCATTTATTTTTACATTGACAAAATTATTTCTTGTGAAAAACTGCGTGAACTTCACTGAACAGTCCTATCACACTATAACCTGAAATAAACCACTGGAGGGCAACATGTTGACTTCCCTTCCCCATAGCTGCCAGCCTAAGTTCCCTGGAGTCTTCTTATTTTAGAGCTCACTTTTAACTGTATTACTGAAGAATCATTTTTGGTGGTTTGGGCACCGGATAAATATGCCCCCTCCAGTGCCTCCCTTTGGAGGGAGGAAACCCAAGGTAGACCCAGGATATATGGGAGGGACTACATCTCCCAGCATGCCTAGGAGCACTTGGGGATCCCTCAGGAGAAGCTGGAGGAAGTTGTGTGTGGCTAGACAATGGATGGACGGATGGAGAGTATCAGGTTATCGCTATCAGTTTTTCACAGTGGCTTACTTTGTTTTGGAACAAAGTGTGTTTTGGAACATTTCTGTTTGATAGTCTCAATTTTAGTACCAAAAGTTTTTTCGGTGTGAAATTTCTCCGTCCGTTTTATGGACTCTTGATAGATCAATGGGAACTCGAACAGTAACTGCAATCTTTCAGAATGTCAAAATATACACCCAACAAATGTTGGATAGGGCAATTGAAGCTTTGATAATACTGCCAGAAAGGCTTGGCCCACACTCTAGAAAATAAAAGGACTTCAATGAACCTTTATGGGTTCTTAAAATTGCAACCATAGGGGGGCCCCAGAAGGTTCCTTGAAGAGCCCCATCATAAAGTGTTCCAGGTACCTTGAACATATACGGGTTCTTCAAGGAACCTTTTTGGGTATTTTTCTGGTGAAGAACCCTAAGGTGCTAATTGTCTCCGTTTGGATCTCAGAAGAACCTCCATTGAACCCAAGGTTTTAGAGTGTATGAACAACCACCTGAGGACTTGAGTAACTTAAGTTCACCGTCACCTGCTGATCCTGTTCAACTTGTTCCTATCCAGGTGTGCCGAAGAGTGTACATGTACAAGAGAGGTGACTGTCATTATAATGAAACCTGCCTGTCCACCCTGCCCCTCATCAGCTTTACCAAAGAGTGTACAGGTACCAGAGAGTAGACACCATGAGCCTAGTAAAAGATATGTATATATCCCCCATCACGCTGTGTATATTTATGATCATCATGTTTTGGTCTGACAACTGACTTGACAGATGAGCCAATCATAGCCCACATCAACCTGTGGGCCCGCCTCCAGTCATAAATATATATGAGAATACCCAAAGTCCAGTGCAAGTCCATTTCTGGTGCTACACACCAGTCTTCTCCTTTATCCAGTTGCGGTATTTGGTAACGCGGGTGTAGATGCCGAGCTTATTCCTGCGAGCGCAGCCGTCACCCCAGCTCACCACGCCAGCCAGGAAGACCCGCCCACTGGGGCCTGTGACGGACAGGGGCCCACCAGAGTCACCCTGGGAGAATCAGATCAGACGGTGTCAGGATAGTAGACAGTATACAGCATAGGACAGTTTTCTACAGGGTGTCCAAAAAAGCCAAGTGACAACTAAAGCAGTGTCAAAACAGCTTGTCAGAAGTGGGATTCGAACCCACAACAAGAAGACAAAACTTTGTTTAAATAACTTTAAAAGAACCCTTGTAAACCCTTCTAACCCTTCTGGTTAAAAACATTCAAAAGAAAAATAGATAATAAACAAACAAGAGAGCAAACAAGTTCAAGTTTTGAAGTGTTTTAAGGATTCAAAATGACACTGCTTAGACCCTTCGAGGGCCGAGTCCTCAACGCTGTAGACTGAGCTCATCTTACCCAGAATGCATTGGTAGTATATATAAAAGCAGTGATGTGTGGTTTACCTGACAGGCGTCCACGCCTCCTTTGAGGACTCCAGCACACAACATCCTGTCTGTGATCTTTCCTTCCATCAGGCTGTTACACACTGTGCTGTTGATGATGCGAACCTCTGCCTTCTGCAAGATGGTCGCTGCAAAACCTGGGAGGGAAGACGACGAATCTCAGAAAAAGATGTAGACACAAATTTAAAGCTACATAGTCCCGATTTTACTGTAAACCTTCAGCCATCTTCTCATCCTAAACCAGGAAGTGTGTCTGCAGTGTGTCCCTATTGGTCCAAATTATATCCTGGTGTCGGTTTGGTCACTGGTGGGAAATCTTCTCCACACAGGAAGTGACCAATCCAGACTGAAGAGAGAAATCCAGAAGAGTCAGAGAAAGCTGCTGAACCTCTTCACCACCTCCACCCATCACACACTGAGAAGAACGCTTTTAGTTTACTGACCTCACCGCACAGGATTTCTGGGTAATGAAGTCCTTCAACCTTTCAAAAAAATTCAAACAGTTACCTCCTGCTGCCACTTGGGACCGAAGCTTTAAAGTAACTTGAATCTTTGGGATTACGGCAGATTTTCACAGCAAGGATTTTATCCTGTTTGATCTTAAATTTCCTCCAAATAAGCAAAAGAAGTGGAACTGCTCCACTGCTGTGTATCAATCACATAAGTATTGCAAAAAAACTGAACTGGTATTTGAGCATGTGCCATGGAGCTGTTATGAAGCTCATCCTCAGGTCAAAAGTATTAAAGAAACCAAAAGTAACTTTTGAAAATGTAATCCCATGGTTGGTGGGATGGTCATGTTATGGAGTCACTTTCCTGTAAACAGGTGAAAAAATGGCTGCTTTGCCAGTTTAACAACCTACAGTTTGGTGGAATTCATCAGTAAAGCGGTAATCTGCAAAATCCCCATTTTTCATTCTGTTGATAAGCTTATCACTGTGGTGTTTTTTTTATCTAGTCTCCATCTTTGCCTCACTGTGGTGTTCCTCACTGTGGTGTTCCTCACTGTAGTGTTCTTCACTGTGGTGTTCTTCACTGTGGTGTTCTTCACTGTGGTGTTCCTCACTGTGGTGTTCTTCACTGTGGTGTTCCTCACTGCTCTTCCCAAAGATCACCTGTCAATCAAACAGTGTGTCCAGTACTGTGACGTCTTTCTCCTTGGATTTTCTGTTGATGGAGTTTGAGTTCCTGGCGCTCTTTTCTTTGTCTGTTCAGCCATGGTGGCTATCGCTGCTCGCGCTAACTACCCAGTTCTTCTTCTGTTGAAACGTAAAACGCATCACTTCCTGTCTCCAGAGGGTTTCTCCCAGGAAAGACCTACCTGACACCGGGTGTTGAGAGCAGCAGATGGAAAAGCTTTGATAATACGTGAGAATTGAACAGTATTGTTCATCATCAACCCACCTCCCTCTCTGGTGGCTCCCCAGCCTGTGATCCACGCCTTCTTTGCCTGCTGGGAAGTCGTATGTGGTGGTGGGCAGGCAGATGGGCCAGATGTTCTGGTTGAGGGTGACGTCGCTGTCCAGCTCCATGAGGGCGATGTCGTTGTCGTAGGTCAGGGCGTTGTAGGCCGGGTGAGGCACGATCTGCTTCACGTTCTTCTTCACAGTCCACTTGTTGGTCTGTCTCTGGACGTGGAGGCCCAGCATGGCCTCCCACAGGTCCGCTCGAGAATACCTGTTCCAACAAACGCATGGGGTCAGAGGTCACGTATGCAGGAGACAAGAGTAGAATCTATCTATCTGTCTGTCTGTAATGGATGTAGAAACTGAAAGAGCAGCGCTGAGCTCATACTTGTGCTTGGCGGTGTCCTGGACACAGTGGGCGGCGGTCACCAGCCAGCGGCCGCTGAGGACCGAGGCGCCGCACACGTGACCCGTCCCTCTGATGTGGAGGCTGACCTGCCAAGGCCACTCCCCCTCCCGGGACATCTGACCGCCCACGATACGAGAACTCCTGTAGGGCCTCGTCCCACACTCTGCTCTCACACACACACACACACACACACACACACACACACACACACAGAAGCAGACACAGTAGATGCTGATTGTCCATGTTTATAGATGGTGCTCACACTTGATGATTTATATCTTCAAGATTTATTTTTTATTAAATAAAGGTTAAATAAAATTTCCAACACCCTCCAACTCCCACCAACTCCCTCCAACTCCCTCCAACACACTCCAAAACCCACCAACACCCACCAACACCCTCCAACTCCCTCCAACACGCTCCAACTCCCTCCAACTCCCACCAACATGCTCCAACTCCCTCCAACACCCTCCAACTCCCACCAACATGCTTCAACTCCCTCCAACACCCTCCAACTCCCACCAACATGCTCCAACTCCCTCCAACACCCTCCAACTCCCACCAACTCCCTCCAACACGCTCCAACACCCACCAACACCCACCAACACCCACCAACACCCTCCAACTCCCTCCAACACGCTCCAACTCCCACCAACATGCTCCAACTCCCTCCAACACCCTCCAACTCCCACCAACATGCTCCAACTCCCTCCAACACGCTCCAACACCCACCAACACCCTCCAACTCCCTCCAACTCCCTCCAACTACCTCCAACTCCCACCAACATGCTTCAACTCCCTCCAACACCCTCCAACTCCCACCAACATGCTCCAACTCCCTCCAACACCCTCCAACTCCCACCAACTCCCTCCAACACGCTCCAACACCCACCAACACCCACCAACACCCTCCAACTCCCTCCAACACGCTCCAACTCCCACCAACATGCTCCAACTCCCTCCAACACCCTCCAACTCCCACCAACATGCTCCAACTCCCTCCAACACGCTCCAACACCCACCAACACCCTCCAACTCCCTCCAACTCCCACCAACACCCTCCAACTCCCTCCAACACCCTCCAACACGCTCCAACTCCCTCCAACTACCTCCAACTCCCACCAACATGCTTCAACTCCCTCCAACACCCTCCAACTCCCACCAACATGCTCCAACTCCCACCAACATGCTCCAACTCCCACCAACTCCCTCCAACACCCTCCAACTCCCACCAACACCCTCCAACACCCTCCAACTCCCTCCAACTCCCTCCAACACCTGCCAACTCCCACCAACACCCTACAACTCCCTCCAACTCCCTCCAACACCTACCAACACCCTCCAACTCCCTCCAATACCCTCAACATGCGTCCTGTCCTGCAGCGTTTGAAACTTACGGCAGTCTTCCTCGTCGGAGCCGTCGGAGCAGTCCTGCTCCCCGTCACACTCTGGGTTCAGCTTACTGATGCAGCGACTGTTCCTGCAGCGGTACGTAAACTCTGAGCACTGCTGCAGGACGAGAGCTGGAAGGACAGACAGGGACAGTTATACAGTACTACTACTAGTACTAGTAGGGACAGTTATACTAGTACTGATAATAAAATAATAATAATAACTTGTAAGTATCTCAGGATAAGAGTGTAAGCTAAACGTAAATGTAATTATTAGGGCTGTCAAACGATTAAAATTTTTAATCAGATTAATCACAGGGCCGCTGTGGATTAATTTAGATTAATCACGATTAATACCCATTCATTATTAATTGTGTTTCATTTTGTGGGGGCAAAAAGACTCATGACAGAAGGCGATATATACACTTAACATGTGTTTTATTTAAACTATAGAACAGATATGGTGTCCAGATATCAAAATAAAGGGTGGTTTGGCGCAAGCCGGGCGTCGCCGAAATACTTGCAGAGGAATCCCCGACTAATGTATGCTTCGCGTTGATATGGTACTTTAAGCTGGAAGTGCTTCGGTGAAACGAAAACTCCTTCCTGCAGAGTGTGCAAACTACTTTATGTCGGTCGATTGTCCCGTCTTGGGTTTTTTTGTACTCAAACTTCCCATCGAGAGGGCCAATATGTTGTTTAGAGTCGTCCATCTTTATCGAGTTGGTTCTTCCAGATAGTGTTGGAGCCCCAATCCGCGCCAGTGAGTGGAATTGTGGGATTTTGAGTCATTGTGCGCTGCGCATGTGTTAATTGCGTTAAAAGTTTTAATCAAATTAATCATGCAAATTAATTAATCTGGATTAACACGTTAATTTTGACAGCCCTAGTAATTATACATTGTTGAGTATGTACAGTATTGTTGAGCAAACAAAACACCTCTCCCTTACATTTCTTACACTCGGACTCATCCGATCCGTCGGAGCAGTCGTCTCGTCCGTCACACTTCAGCCGCTCAGCGATGCAGCGGCCGTTTCTGCAGGAAAACTCTCCTGATTTACACTTCACTAGAAACAAAAAGAGATCCAGCATCAATAGTCTGTTATCTTTCTTCCCCAAATACTCTCTGTAGCTTCCTGTTTTAAAATCAATATATCATTGCCAAATAACAAGAGGTATCTTAGTATAATGACTATTAACCAATGAGACCACGGTGGAGATGACTGGTAGCCATCAGCCCCGTTACTTCCTGTCCCCCCTCCCCCTCCATGGTGTCTTTGTCTTTCCTGAAGAGGATCAACATGTTGGAAGTGATTTCTCCATCTTCCTTTCTCTCTTTCCTCCATCTGCCGTTGCCAGAAACTCTTTAGCTTTAGCTCCATTAGCGCTGGAAGAACAAACCCAGAACCTTCCCTCCTACTGTGTGATAGTAATAAGATGACAACAAATCCCTTTGTCTCTGGATCTTTATCTAACAGTTCTATCGACACACATCCCTGCTGACCCACCACAGTTTTCTTCATCAGTGTTGTCACCGCAGTCATCAACTCCATCGCACTGCCAGAACTTGGGTTTACAGCGGCCATTGTCACACTTCATCTGAGACGCTTCACACTCTGCTCAGAGACAGACAGCATGCAGGTTCAGGGATCAACTGGACTCTTATCGACTCCGTCTGGCTTCATCAACTGGTTTTCACTACTTACTGCAGTTGTCCTCGTCGCTGCTGTCGCCGCAGTCGTTCCAGCCGTCACACTGCAGAGTTTCGTTGATGCACAGATGGTTGGTGCAGTGGAAACTCCCTGGGCAAGCTGCATCCATAACATGAAACCATCAGAAACTCAGGAAGTAACGTCAGAAGTCAAAGTTTCTCACCCATAGAAGGATGATGCATCTCTCTAGTGAACTGAACCCATACTAACAGTTTATATTACAAATTAACTACTTTGGTACAGAGTATTGATTGAATAGGAAGTATAACTAAAACTTAAAACAGCTCTGCTTGAGATGGAAGACAAACTGCTGAAGAAATAAATATCTGGCTCACGGTTAGTCGGGACAAAGGCTTCGAATTCGGCGGTGAAGCCTTGGTCGACGTAGGACTTGTCCGACTTAAATTTGACGGCGATCTTGTTGCCTTGGCTGGTGACCACGGTGCTGTCCGGTTGGCTGCCACATAGTCTGCAACACAGAGGAGCACCACAGATCACCACCCAGCAGTCTGGTTTTTATTTCATGGGACAAAATACATGAAAACACATAACAATACATTTACGTTTTAGCATTTAGTTCTTGTCCAGTGATTTCCGATGAGCGGAACAGTAAAATCAATTCTAGTAAAAACAGCCAATTTGCAGATGACTGACCTTTTACCGTTGACCTCGATGTAGTCCTTATTACACTGGTTGGTGTTCTGTCCCGGTTCAGACAGAGAGAACTTGGTGAACTGAACCTTTACAAAGTTGTCTATTGGTACCTGCCAGAGAAGAAGGACGAGGCAAGGAACAACAGATTACAAAACAGGTTTCCAGTCCTCATTTCTGATTGGCCGAGTCACGTGTAATACCCGATAATCACACCTGTGACATCATAACAGTTGATTTAAACATGAATGACAGGTGGCGCCGACTCCTACTAGATGATTACTGACATGACAGTAAAGCACCTTATGGGTTTCTATTAAATATTAAGACCTTCACTTTCAAAAAGTTGTTTTAATGATAGAATGAAATATTGACTGCTGAGCTTCAGATAGAAACCATATTATCGATTTCTCCAGAACAGATCATTATGTATTACAATGAAACCCATCAACTTTTCTTTCTACTTTATTGAGCCACTGTGTATTGAGGTACTCACCTCGATGTCCCAGACACATGTGGTTTTCGGAGGATAGTTGGAAGGGAAGAACGGCGATGAGAAGGAACCCTCGAGTCCTGACAATTTACCACCACACTCTAGACAAGACATTCACATCACATGTTAGCAGAACATCTCTCCTAGAGGGACTTAGGATGGAGTCAGCAGTAGAATAAGACCACCAACATTACCAGAAACCACCAGTAAGGAGGTCAAGGGTCAGAGGTCAAATATTCCTATGACCATAGAATTAGCCAAGAAAAAAGAAGACCAGATTCATTGTTTGTAAATGGATTACTGTAATCCCCATCGTACTTGGTCCTGCCAGAGGGATCTGGGAGTAGCTGGCTCTGAAGCCAGGGAAGTTCCTCTCTTCGCTGGTGACCAGAGTCAGCAGCATGACGTTCCCAGAGGACACGAAAGACAGGGGATCATGGGAATATCCACACTTCCTGTAGAAGGACAAGAGAAACAGGTTTTTCACTGAGAAACATGACACTCTTGGTCTCTGTGTCCTCAGGGTGTTGGTTTTACCTAGCAACATAAAACAGATGCTGAGGGGAGTGTTGGTGCTGCTGTTACTACGGCTCCGTCCACACTGCAGCTCAGATCTGAGGTTTCTGATCAGTGTGAACAGGAAAAAGCTGCATGGAGTCTCGTTGTTTCACATCAGATCCATCCATCGAGTCATGTGACCTACATGTGACTTGTATGTGAACGCTCCGATCAGAATTTGGTTCATGATGTAAAAAGCTGACTTTACTAGAGTCAACCAATCATCTTTTGAGGCAGGGGGAGGAGGCGGACCCTCTAGTACTGCCAGCCAATCAGAGTGCTGGCTGTTTCTGGCTGCTAGAAACGATGGGAGATCGGCACTAGACAATAAATCACTAAATTATTTCTAAATGATTTTTACTTGAAAACATTTCACAGATGTTCCTTAGACTCAAAGTGGTGGTATGTCACTGGAAAAAAACACCCCCGTCCCTCCTACTCACTCAGTCAGTACCCGGTGCTCTATCGGAGCGAGGGAGTCGTAGACTTTTACAAAGTCTTGCTGGCAGTCGGCCTCCAGGATGAAGGTGTCAAAGTCCAGCTTGACCCGGTGGCCGGGGTCGGCTCTCAGCCTCCACTGCAGGTAGGTGCTGGGGGGGTATGGAGAGTCAGGGAACCCAGGAGACTGGACGGTTCCGCCTTTACGGACGTGGAGAGAGTACGACTTCCTGGCTGAACATTCAACAGGAAAAATGTTAAGAGTTTGATTCTAAAATGAGATGCTCCGCCCCAAAACCGACACCCGTCGTCACACTTTTACAGACTGGATCCTCTTTTAATGATAAAAATAAACCTCAGAGAGAAAAACACATGGTCATGAATAGAAGGTAACTTACCGATGAATGTGCTCTTTTTCATACGTGGATCTAAAGCTACAAAGAGAAAGGCAGATGAGGATTTAGTCTTTCTTCATTAAAACTCTACAAACTATTAGAGCTGCACAAACAAATATCACTTTGCCCAAATTTTAATTGTGATACATGCAAACAGTTTTTCATCATAGCTAGGGGTTGAATATCGCCTCCATCGTGTAACTTGGTTTGTACGCCAGGGGAGCCTCTGAACGACGTCTCCTTTAATTCAAAAGTAATTTGAAAGTTAGTCGAGCTGAACCAGTTATGACACCTGCAGCAAAACCATTAGTCAAAGATGATCCAAAACCAGCATTAGGATCAGGTTGGTAAAAAGCAGACGGTTGGATGCTGCACGAACCTTATCTATGAAGGTAATGTAATAAAGCTATGGTGGAGAAACAACACACCACAAGGCCCCTGAGTTTAGAAAATAAACTTCAAGACATTTTAAGGCTTTCTCAGGACCTGCAGGCGCCCTGTATCAACCCCCAGATACATGAAGGTCTCTTGGTGCTACGGGCCAGAGAAACCTCACCACCGCCATCTGAATTACCTCCAGACACCACGCTGTTGACGTTCAGAGAGCCGGTGGGTTTGAGCAGCAGTCGTCCCTGTCGGCCCTGCTGGCCTCCTGCTGCCGGAGACTCCAGAGACTCGATGGCTTCGTCGACTGAAGACTCTCGGAGGGCCGGGATGTCAAACTCCGACTGGTAATACGCCACAACGCCGTAAGAGCCGCCGTCAGCACCGCCACCACCGCCGCCACCACCGCCACCACCGCCGTCACCACCATCTCCCTCACTACAGGAGGAAAAACACAGAACAGAAAACTGTATCTCACTAGGTACAATAGTTGTTTTGTTCTTAAAGATCCTCCGTTTGAAAGTGACACAAAAATCCACCCACTGATGGATAAATTATAAAGTGCTTAAAATTTTACTTTTATTGAGTTGTTTTACTTTACTGAGTTGTTTTAGAGGTACTATTATTATATTGTTGTATGATACCAGAGGATATGGGCACTTTATAACATATTAATACCATTAACAAGAGCTTCATAACAGCTTCGTGGCACATCGACTTATGTCAGCTTTCATAAGGTTTTCTTATAGCACACTGTGAAGAAGCAGTGGAACAGTGTGGGAATTTCAAAATAAAGTGCCTTTGAAGCGTCATGAAGCATGTTAGTTGAAGTCCCGCTAGTAGCCGCCGTTATTAATTGAACATGCATTAAAGTGTAATTTGTGTTATATTTACATTGTTGTAAATGTAAATACAAACTGGACAAATCAAATATAATTGATAAATATAAATATGAAGTATTTTTTACCTGAAGGCTTGGACTGTGGACCCGGTAAAATATTTGGACAGCTCTGAGTTTTTAGAGTAAATCAGTTTCAGCTGAAAAGTGCAAAGGTAAAACATGACTTCCCCTTCCAGGACGACGGACGTGCAACACATGAGCTGATCACACAAACGATTTGAAGCAGGTAATCAATAATCTGTACTGGATTACAATTTCTCACCCCTCACAATCTCACAGATCATACAGTTACTGCTTTGCCTGGTGGGGGCGCCAGGGTGAAGGTGAAATGTTGAATTGATACGTCTCCATTTGCTCTTATTTATATTCCATCTTATTTAATTTTATGTGCTATTTTTCTTTGCTGTGTCCTTGTTGGTCCTGTATCCTATATACAGTGTTGTGCTGCTCCATCGGGAATCTGAGGGGGATCTACAGCAGGATCCTCACCTGCTGGCTGACGAGCAGGGCCAGGTTTTTGAACTGCTGACTGTCGGGGTCCTCATAAGCCTCTAGGAAGCGTTGGTTTGTGATCCCCATGGAGCCGATGTAGACCTTCTTCACCCTAACATCCCTCCGCACTGCAAGAAGACGAGAGGAATGAAAGAATGAGATCGGTAACCAAGACGCTGCTGCTGGAACCTGGAAATCATCTCATCAACACATAATTCACATCCTCCTCCTCTAATAAGCTTTGTCAGGCTGCTGTGACCTCTGACCCTTGACCTCCCTACTGGTGGATGCTGACCCTTCAGCCAAAAATCTCAAATGTGAATGTAATATCCACCAGTAAGTCCTTGATAACGCTTCCCTGTCAACGTTTCCCTGATAAATAAAGGTTATAGAAAGCTGCACTTCCTCTTGCATCATGAAGTCAGAGACATTTTACTTCCCAAACTACAACAATACAGACTGAAAAAGACATTCTGCGTTCAGATCAGTTTGTTGGTTGATAATAGATGTTGTTATTATTGTTACTGTCATGTGATCAGTTTGGTCACTGACATTTGGATTTGGATTGGCTGAATTTGCTTCGGCAGCTTTCAACTGACAGCTACTCACACTGGAAATGCCAGACCAGCAGCCCGGTGACCAGCGCCAGGACGGCGGCCGAAACCAGCAGGCCGACGCCCACCCACAGCGTCCTACGGCCAGACTTCTTCTCCAGATGTTTGGTGTCGGAGGCTGGCAGGAACTGGAGGGCCGTGTCCCAGTCGCTGTCCTGGAGGTAGAGGAGGAGGCAGGAGGGGACAGAGGAAGGGTAGGAAGAGAGGAAGGAGGGGACAGAGGAAGGGTAGGAAGAGGGGAAGGAGGGGACAGAGGAAGGGTAGGAAGAGAGGAAGGAGGGGACAGAGGAAGGGTAGGAAGAGGGGAAGGAGGGGACAGAGGAAGGGTAGGAAGAGGGGAAGGAGGGGACAGAGGAAGGGTAGGAAGAGAGGAAGGAGGGGACAGAGGAAGGGTAGGAAGAGGGGAAGGAGGGGACAGAGGAAGGGTAGGAAGAGAGGAAGGGTAGGAAGAGGGGAAGGAGGGGACAGAGGAAGGGTAGGAAGAGAGGAAGGAGGGGACAGAGGAAGGGTAGGAAGAGGGGAAGGAGGGGACAGAGGAAGGGTAGGAAGAGAGGAAGGAGGGGACAGAGGAAGGGTAGGAAGAGGGGAAGGAGGGGACAGAGGAAGGGTAGGAAGAGGGGAAGGAGGGGACAGAGGAAGGGTAGGAAGAGAGGAAGGAGGGGACAGAGGAAGGGTAGGAAGAGAGGAAGGAGGATCAGGACTCAGAGGTAAAATGGAAAAAATGTTGGGAGGTTTTGAGGAAATGTCGACAGAAGAATTGAATCCTAAAAGTCAGTTTGGGTGGTTTCCCCTTTAAAGCTGCACTAGTCCACCTGGAGAAGTCTTGAACCAGGAAGAGGTCCGGTCCACCTGAGACTCACCCAGACTCACCCAGACTCACCCTGCTTTGACATGTTCTAGCGATATGATAACACAGTGGAGTTAAAACAGGAGGTGGTTAGTTCACTGGTGGCAGGTTGTTGGTTCAAATCCCGACACCAGCTGGGAACATGTCTCCCTGCTGCCCCTGAAGAAGGTAACGTAAAGTAATATAATGAATAATGTAATGGATTACTTCTCCATGGAAGTAAAGTAATAATATTACTTTTAAAATGAGTAACGAGTAATAAGTAACACGGCTCCTATAGCGGAACCAGTAGAACACTGGATCTACTGGTCAGCTCCCAGTGTGAAGGCTGGTTCTACTGGTCAGTTCCCAGTGTGAAGGCTGGTTCTACTGGTCAGCTCCCAGTAGAAGACTGGTTCTACTGGTCAGCTCCCAGTGTGAAGGATGGTTCTACTGGTCAGCTCCCAGTGTGACGACTGGTTCTACTGGTTCTACTGGTCAGCTCCCAGTGTGAAGGCTGGTTCTACTGGTCAGCTTCCAGTGTGAAGGCTGGTTCTACTGGTCAGCTCCCAGTGTGAAGACTGGTTCTACTGGTTCTACTGGTCAGCTCCCAGTAGAAGACTGGATCGTGACGCAGGGCAGAGGAATGTCTTCTCTGAGGAACGTCAGCGTGTCGGATCCTGTCGGCTCCAACGGACGCTTGGTTCAAAACTCCACTCCCTTTATGTATCATACTTATCAACACAGACAGACAGACAGGTACAGGCAGGCAGACAGACAGACAGGCAGGCAGGCAGGCAGGGAGACAGACAGGCAGGCAGGCAGACAGGTAGACAGACAGGTAGACAGACAAACAGACATGTAGACAGGTAGACATTCAGACAGGCAGACAAACAGACAGGTAGACAGGCAGACAGACAGACAGGCAGGCGGGTAGACAGGCAGACATTCAGATAGACAGGCAGGCAAACAGACAGACAGGAGTCAACCACCTTCAAGAAAGTGGTACTTTAGAAGCAAATGATTCTTGGTTGTTTATTTAAAAGAAATTTTGCCTGGAACATTAAAAAAAAAAACATGGAAAAACCGTTGAAGAGAAAATAACACCTGGCAGCAGGTTTCTGATGCTGCAGATATTATTATTATTATTATTATTGTTATTATTATATATTATTATTATATATTATTATTATTATACATTATATATTAAATTATATTATATATTATATATTACGCTGAACTACCATCAGCAGCTTACGTCCAGTAGGAGACTGGTTGTACTGGTCAGCTCCCAGTATCAATCTATAGGTTGAAAGGTTGAAAGTGGATGAAATCCTGAAGCTACAAAATAAAATAAAGTCTTACAATATATATTGGTTATATACAGGATATCAGGATATTATACAGATATCAAAACTCCACGTCCCAGAATAATATTATCTGTCAATATCAGCACCCTGTCACTATCAGCACGCTGGGGTGACAGCAACTGTGGTGATCCAAAAATACAGTTTAGAAGAATACTGTAAAAATACCACAGTAAACCTGTGAGTCCCTATAGGAATACTACAGTGACATCATAGGAGATAAAAATACCATAAAAAAGGTGACTAAAGGTCACTAAAGGAAACTATTGAGATATTACAGATGTTACAGTTCCTTTACTCAAATATGAATAGACAAACTCAGGAGTCAGTATTATATATATATACACAATATACATATATACAATATATATATTGTGTGTCTATATATATATGTGTGTGTGTGTGTGTGTGCTGCCTCGAGGCGACTGGTTGCCCCGTCGCTCAGAGGTCCCTGCGGCCGATCTACACGGTCACGGCTCTTCTCTGTCCTGGCCCCGCAGTGGTGGAATGAACTCCCCACTGATGTCAGGACAGCAGAGTCGCTGCCCATCTTTCGCCGCAGGCTGAAAACCCACCTCTTCAGGAAACACTACCCTGACCCTTCCTCTTAGCCATGCCTATTTGTCGTCAATTATGTGTCTGAGCTCTTATTTATTGGCTCTTGTTCATTTGATACACTTATTTGTCTTAGCTCTTGTTTATTTGGTTCACTTATTTATCTTAGCTCTTGTTTATTTGGTTCACTTATTTGTCTTAGCTCTTGTTTATTTGATTCTCTTATTTGTCTCATTTGTAAAGATAAAGTAGGTTGCTAACTTATTGCACTCTTAACTTAACACTAGTTATGCTCTTAGTTGCTTGTTTAGGAAGGAAATGCACTTACGATTTCTGGTGACTAGTAGTTTTCTTGCCTACCTATGTTGAATGCACTTATTGTAAGTCGCTTTGGATAAAAGCGTCTGCTAAATGACTGTAATGTAATGTAATGTAATGTAATGTGTGTGTGTGTGTGTGTGTGTGTGTGTGTGTGTGTGTGTGTGTGTGTGTGTGTGCGTGCGAGATAGGGAAGTTTCTCAGGGATGGGTGCACCCTCCGCACCCCTGCTGACGTCACTGAGAGGTTATCAGGTTACCTACTCGTTTTGGACTGAACTTCATCCCCGAATCCATCAAATCCATCACACAAAGTCCCGCTGGTCGGTTCCGGGTGTCTTATCCGCTGTATCCCCGCAGTTTTGACCGATTTCTAATGGTAGATCCCGGGACCTGGCGCCATAGCCTCTCAGAAATGGCGAATACAGGTGAGGCGTGACAGGTGAGGCGGACAGGTGTCTCGCAGCTCGAATCCAAATTTAGCGACAATGCAAAGTTGAAAATAGTTTCTGCAAAGTTCTGCACGTTAACTCTGCACGTGCAGGATTAGCAGCGGGTAAATCTGTTCGAGTTTAGAGTCGGACGGTTTGTTGTCAGGCGACGGGAGGTGTCCGTGTCCTGACCGATACCGATACCTGGGCTACAGGAACGAGGAAACTCATAGTTCAATGACACCAGAAACACTACAAGCGCGGAGATGGGTCCCACCAGGTAGAGCACGCCTTCCCCGCCGCTCCCCCAGGAGGCATTGCGCGAGGCGTCAGGGATAACGGCCGCTGCTGGTTATCTCTGTGTTGAACGGTCTTTGGTTCTGCTCTGACAAACTCACTGCAATACTCACTAAGATCAACTACTGGGCATTTGGAATATACTTTTAAGTTGTTGTATTCTTGTTAGTTGATATTAGTGGATACTGATTCAGTCTGTTCCTTTAATAGGAGCATGTTGTTATGAACCCACAAGGTTTAGTCAACACAAAAAAATAAATAAGAAGAATTGTCCTGTGGATTTATGTTTTTTGTACTTTAAATTGTACTCAAAATGATTGTTTGAAACAATATTCAGTTTGGTAGGTGACCACAGATCCCCAGGGCAGCTAATATCAGAGGTTGACAGCTAATATCAGAGGTGCATGACCCCACATGGAGGTATGCATGCAAAAAAAAAACTTAAAATGTACTACATTGATGTGTTTACATTTTATTTGTTAGTTTTTTCATCCAGAATGACAAAATGTTGCAACTGTTAAAATCCCAGCAGCAAATCAACATTAATGATAGCCATGTTAACCATTACTGCTAATAGTTCATGCTATAACGATGCTAACAACGTTAATGTGAGAATTTAATCTGTGGAGACCAAACAAACTATTGGCTTTAATCAAAGAAAACCAGTTTCCACTGTGTGGCGCTGTGACATCCTTCAGCGCCCTGGAGACGTCAGCCCAGTCGACCTGAACCAACGGTTGGTTTTTGGCTTCGCTAGCTAGCTAACTAACCAGCAGTACCAACCTCTAGTGAGTGACATAACTGAGTTTTTCTCTGGGGACCCCTGAAACACCCTGAAGGAACCGCTGGTCCAGAACACTAACGGTATACATCTGGTCGGTCTACTGGGACCAGTATGGGTGCAGCATGGTACTGGTACTGTACCAGTATGGTTATGATGCACTGAAAAGATCCTTTTTGTTTTGACGTTGTAAATAAAGTTTCCTACAGTTCATTACAGTTGAGCAGATCTGAACACTGTTGGAGTTGTAAATCTTGTTTGATGGCACAGTGACTAGTAGTCTCTCTCTCTCTCTCTCTCTCTCTCTCACACACACACACACACTCACACACACAGGGTTTCTTTTCCTACATTAGATCCATGTTCATTTTCTTTTATTTCCCTTGTCATTTTGTGGATCCCGCCATGTTGTTTCTGTTACTGTGGATTCTCTTATTAAATCACCTTGATTTTTCTTTTTCTTTGATGTTTCTTATTATAAATTATAGATTATAAATGATCGATTGACTGATAACATCTGTATATGTGTCAGCTCTGTCAGAACAGTTGGACTTGCAGCGGCGCAGTTCCTCCTCTTTACCAGCAGGCGTCGCTGCAGACCGACAGAACTACAGTAGAGCATCAGAGAGGAAGAGAAACAACAGAGCTCTCACTCTGCCCTTTTTCTGGGTTCGTCGTTGTGGACTGTATATCTGTAAATATTGCTGGTTCTACTTCATGGGACACTAAAACTGATCGATTGATCGATTGATCGATTGTTAAAACAAGGTAACCATCAGTCTGTGTGTCCTCTGATATCATGGAGGTCCGAGTGAAATATGTTTTTACTATTATTATTTTCCACTTTTGACCAGATAAATCATTTTTCTCCTGCAGTGAAACCTGGAGAGAGTTTCAATGGAGAGTTTTAGTGTCCCCGTAGTCTGGTTTCAATGGAGAGTTTTAGTGTCCCCGTAGTCTGGTTTTGGTGTCCCATATCAGTCTAAACCCATTTCAGTCTAAACCCCTATCAGTCTAAACCCATATCAGTCTAAACCCATATCAGTCGAAACCCCTATCAGTCTAAACCCCTATCAGTCTAAACCCCTATCAGTCTAAACCCCTATCAGTCTAAATCCCTATCAGTCTAAACCCCTATCAGTCTAAACCCATTTCAGTCTAAACCCCTATCAGTCTAAACCCCTATCAGTCTAAACCCCTATCAGTCTAAATCCCTATCAGTCTAAACCCATATCAGTCTAAACCCATTTCAGTCTAAACCCCTATCAGTCTAAACCCCTATCAGTCTAAATCCCTATCAGTCTAAACCCCTATCAGTCTAAACCCCTATCAGTCTAAATCCCTATCAGTCTAAACCCCTATCAGTCTAAACCCCTATCAGTCTAAACCCCTATCAGTCTAAACCCCTATCAGTCTAAACCTGAGGCCAAACCACTGTCTACTTCTGAACAGTGTTTCCGTCCTGATGCAGAAATGCCATAGAAACTAATGAAACGACCTCACGGGGAGCTGAGGTCGACAGCGCGTCTGCTTAATTCTCATAGTCGTTCTAATTCAGTCATTCAAACTTTATTGTCCATGAGGGAAATTTGGTTCACAGTAAAAGCACACAGTGAAAACCTGATGAAAACAATCAAAATAATAAATTACTGCAGCGTATCCGGTACAAATCATCCGATAAGACCAGACAGGGAGTCAGTAGCTCAATATCGCAATAAAAAGTCACTCATCAAAGTACTTCTACATTCAAAGTATTTCTACATTCAAAGTACTTCTACATTCAAAGTATTTCTACATTCAAAGTACTTCTACACAAGAGGCTGCATCATTTCATGTGCAAATTAAGCAACATTATTGCATTATTGAAGTCCCTGTTTTTACCACAATGTTTCCAAAAGGACATACGTGGTTTCACTGTGAACAGAGAGAATATTATTGATTATTTACTGATATAGTGAACGTAACGTCTACAGTACGGAGCTTGTTCCTGCATCGCTAACAATATTAAAGTGTGTGTCTGTACAGTATGGTGACCTGTGCTAGCGTGGCTAATGCTAACACCCAGCTAGCCTTCCTCCTGCCTGTTGTCATTGTAATGGATTCACTGGTCTACTGGTTGTTCATCTAACAGCTGGAGAGAAGAGGTTAAAAAAATAAACT
>JAXDDX010000293.1:242500-267500 GCA_034670405.1 Hoplostethus atlanticus | reverse complement strand
TGATGGTGTAGAGTCAGCTTGTGTAGCGTCATCCTGTGTATCTCGACAGGGTTGCCAGGGTTGGGGGTTCAATTCCCTGGTCAGTAGTGTGTGATAGTGTGTGCACCACATGGGTGTCAGATGGGTTTGGCACCTTCACCTCCATGACTCCTCGTTGAGTTTCATTACTCAAGTGGAGACCAGTCACCAGTCCAGTAGTGTTAAGAAGGGTCCAGTGCTGTTATTGAGGGTCCAGTGGTATTATCATTGCATTACATTACATTACAGTCATTTAGCAGACGCTTTTATCCAAAGCGACTTACAATGAGTGCATTCAACATAGGTAGGCAAGAAAACTACTAGTCACCAGAAATCGTAAGTGCATTTCCTTCCTAAACAAGCAACTAAGAGCATAACTAGTGTTAAGTTAAGAGTGCAATAAGTTAGCAACCTACTATATCTTAAACAAATTAGACAAATAAGAGAATCAAATAAACAAGAGCTAAGACAAATAAGTGAACCAAATAAACAAGAGCCAATAAACAAGAGCTCAGACACATAATTGACGACAAATAGGCAAGGCTAAGAGGAAGGGTCAGGGTAGTGTTTCCTGAAGAGGTGGGTTTTCAGCCTGCGGCGAAAGATGGGCAGCGACTCTGCTGTCCTGACATCAGTGGGGAGTTCATTCCACCACTGCGGGGCCAGGACAGAGAAGAGCCGTGACCGTGTAGATCGGCCGCAGGGCCCTCTGAGTGACGGGGCAACCAGTCGCCTCGAGGCAGCAGAGCGAAGTGGTCTAGTGGTATTATCGAGGGTCCAGTATGTGTAACGAGGGTCTACTGGTGTTAACGAGGGTCCAGTGGTGTTAACGAGGGTCTTGTGGTGTTAAGGAGGGTCCAGTAGTGTTAAGGAGGGTCCAGTGGTGTTAACGGTCCAGTAGTGTTAACAAGGGTCTTGTGGTGTTAAGGAGGGTCCAATGCTGTTAAGGAGGGTCCAGTATGTGTAACTAGGGTCTAGTGGTGTTATCGAGGGTCCAGTGGTGTTATCGAGGGTACAGTATGTGTAACGAGGGTCCAGTGGTGTTAACGAGGGTCTTGTGGTGTTAAGGAGGGTCCAGTGGTGTTAAGGAGGGTCCAGTGGTGTTAACGGTCCAGTAGTGTTAAGGAGGGTCCAGTGGTGTTAACGGTTCAGTAGTGTTAAGGAGGGTCTTGTGGTGTTAAGGAGGGTCCAATGGTGTTAAGGAGGGCTCCAGTATGTGTAACTAGGGTCTAGTGGTGTTATCGAGGGTCCAGTATGTGTAACGAGGGTCCAGTGGTGTTAACGAGGGTCTTGTGGTGTTAATGAGCATCCAGTGGTGTTAACGAGGGTCCAGTATGTATAACGAGGGTCCAGTGGTGTTATCGAGGGTCCAGTATGTGTAACGAGGGTCCAGTATGTGTAACGAGGGTCCAGTGGTGTTATCGAGGGTCCAGTATGTGTAACGAGGGTCCAGTATGTGTAACGAGGGTCCAGTGGTGTAACAAGGGTCCAGTACTTGTAACGAGGGTCCTAGTGGTGTTAACGATGGTCCAGTATGTGTAACAGAGGGTCCAGTAGTGTTAACGAGGGTCCTAGTGGTGTTAACGATGGTCCTGTAGGTGTTAAGGAGGGTCCAGTGGTGTTAAGGAGGGTCCAGTAGTGTTAACGAGGGTCCAGTGGTGTTAACGGTCCAGTAGTGTTAAGGAGGGTCCAGTGGTGTTAACGGTTCAGTAGTGTTAAGGAGGGTCTTGTGGTGTTAAGGAGGGTCCAATGGTGTTAAGGAGGGTCCAGTATGTGTAACTAGGGTCTAGTGGTGTTATCGAGGGTCCAGTATGTGTAACGAGGGTCCAGTGGTGTTAACGAGGGTCTTGTGGTGTTAAGGAGCATCCAGTGGTGTTAACGAGGGTCCAGTATGTATAACGAGGGTCCAGTGGTGTTATCGAGGGTCCAGTATGTGTAACGAGGGTCCAGTATGTGTAACGAGGGTCCAGTGGTGTTATCGAGGGTCCAGTATGTGTAACGAGGGTCCAGTATGTGTAACAAGGGTCCAGTATGTGTAACAAGGGTCCAGTAGTGTTAACGAGGGTCTAGTGGTGTTAACGATGGTCCAGTAGTGTAACGAGGGTCCAGTATGTGTAACGAGGGTCCAGTATGTGTAACAAGGGTCCAGTGGTGTTAACGATGGTCCAGTAGTGTAACGAGGGTCCAGTAGTGTTAATGAGGGTCTAGTGGTGTTAACGGTCCAGTGATGTTAACGAGGGTCCAGTAGTGTAACGAGGGTCCATTAGTGTTAACGAGGGTCCAGTAGTGTAACGAGGGTCCATTAGTGTTAAGGAGGGTCCAGTGGTGTTATCGAGGGTCCAGTATGTGTAACGAGGGTCTAGTGGTGTTAACAAGGGTCTTGTGGTGTTAAGGAGGGTCCAGTGGTGTTAAGGAGGGTCCAGTAGTGTTATCGAGGGTCCAGTGATGTTAACGAGGGTCCAGTAGTGTAACGAGGGTCCAGTAGTGTAACGAGGGTCAAGTATGTGTAACAAGGGTCCAGTAGTGTAACGAGGGTCAAGTATGTGTAACAAGGGTCCAGTAGTGTTAACGAGGGTCTAGTGGTGTTAACGATGGTCCAGTAGTGTAACGAGGGTCCAGTATGTGTAACGAGGGTCCAGTAGTGTTAATGAGGGTCTAGTGGTGTTAACGGTCCAGTGATGTTAAAGAGGGTCCAGTAGTGTTAACGAGGGTCCAGTAGTGTAACGAGGGTCCATTAGTGTTAAGGAGGGTCCAGTGGTGTTAACGAGGGTCCAGTAGTGTAACGAGGGTCCATTAGTGTTAAGGAGGGTCTAGTGGTGTTATCGAGGGTCCAGTAGTGTTATCGAGGGTCCAGTGATGTTAACGAGGGTCCAGTAGTGTTAACAAGGGTCCAGTATGTGTAACAAAGGTCCAGTAGTGTAACGAGGGTCCAGTAGTGTAACGAGGGTCCAGTAGTTTAACGAGGGTCTAGTGGTGTTAACGAGGGTCCAGTGATGTTACCGAGGGTCCAGTGATGTTAACGAGGGTCCAGTAGTGTTAACGAGGGTCCAGTGGTGTTAACGAGGGTCCAGTAGTGTTAACAAAGGTCCAGTAGTGTAACGAGGGTCCAGTAGTTTAACGAGGGTCTAGTAGTGTGTGTTGCTGTTTAGGGAAGTGTGGCGTGTTGAGTCAGTGTGGCTGTGCAGCTGACTTCCTGCTGTGAGGAAACTCTCTTCACTTCAAGAAAACACTTGAACTGAAACACCGAACTAAATAACTGATTATCCTGCTGCCGACCAATAAGGACTGAACACCGAGCATCGATACTCCCTGAAAACACAGAAGAAGAGTTTGGACAGACGGAGGTGAGTCGGTAGTGGTAGTTAGACCGGTAACTAGCTGGTAGTTACTCTGGTAAGTTTCATTCACTGTAGGACAGTGTTTTTATAATAGTTTTTATAATAATAATAATAATAATAATAATAATATAATAATAATTTGCAGAACAAAGGGCTTTAGATTAAAGGGAAAAATGTAACATAAAAATAATAAAAAGGAGAGACAGGAAAATAAAAGCGCAGTTATAAAAATAGAGAAAAAAACATCAGCGTTTTGAAGTATACAGTCAAAGTTTATCACTGCATCACTGTGATTAATGATTATTGTGTAGATAACTTTTAATACAACACTTCACTTCCACCTTCTGGTCCCTTCGGTTTCCTTCGGCATCACAGACCGTTTACCGTCGCCACACAGGACTTCTGGGTAATGAAGTCCTCTCCCCGCCCGCCGCTTTAAGTTTCATAGCTTTACTTTTATGTGATGTTTTCTATTTTGCTCTTTTAATATCAAGGGTTCTGCAGCTTTAACTCATGTAAGGCTTAAAATAATAAAGTGGCATTTTACTTTAAATCTCTGTCTTTCTCTCAGCAGCGTCGTGATGATCCTCTAAACCCCTGACTCACACACACACACACACTCACACACACACACACACACACACACACACACACCATGAGTATCCCAGCAGCCCGTTCACCCTCCCCTCCGGGTGAAGACCCGTCTGCCACCCCACCCATCACCACCCCCCCCTCGCAAAGCCTCCATCCGCCTGCAGGAGAGGTGAGCACTCTGCCAACACACACACACACACACACACACACACTAGGGATCAATACTAAAATATCAATGATTCCGATTCTGTTAACAGTCGATCCTAGCATCAAAAATATTGATAACCAGCTTTACACTTATTTACATTTACACTGCAAAGGTAAACATGCACACACACACACACACACACACGCACACGCACACACACCATATTTACATCCTTCCCTCGATGTTTCTTTGACTTCAGTCTTTTGTCCTCTCTGTGACTCCGTCCTTTTGTAGGCGGGGCTCCAACCTGTCACTGCTATTGGATGTGAGCAGCCCGGGGGCGGAGTGTGTGTGTTCTGTCTCCACCCCCAAAGAGGTGTGGCTTCAGTTGTTACACACCTCCTCCAGACCGCTCACACACACACTGCTGCAGCAGGCTGCAACGGACACACACACACTGAATGTAGAGTACCAGGTATTGCACGCACACACACATACACACACACACACTGCAGACAGAGGTGTGTTTGTTTTGACGCTCGGCCCGTCCCTGTCTCCTCCACAGAAGATCCCTCCTAACTTTGTGAACGCTGCAGAGCTGGATGTCCCAGGACACACAGTGAAGGACCGATACAAGACTATCCTGCCCAGTCAGTAGCTACCTGTCTGTCTGACCACCTGTCTGTCTGTCTGTCTGACACACAGTGAAAGACTGATACAAGACTATCCTGCCCAGTCAGTAGCTACCTGTCTGTCTGACCACCTGTCTGTCTGTCTGTCTGACACACAGTGAAGGACCGATACAAGACTATCCTGCCCAGTCAGTAGCTACCTGTCTGTCTGACCACCTGTCTGTCTGTCTGTCTGACACACAGTGAAAGACTGATACAAGACTATCCTGCCCAGTCAGTAGCTACCTGTCTGTCTGACCACCTGTCTGTCTGTCTGTCTGACACACAGTGAAGGACCGATACAAGACTATCCTGCCCAGTCAGTAGCTACCTGTCTGTCTGACCACCTGTCTGTCTGTCTGTCTGACACACAGTGAAGGACCGATACAAGACTATCCTGCCCAGTCAGTAGCTACCTGTCTGTCTGACCACCTGTCTGTCTGTCTGTCTGACACACAGTGAAAGACTGATACAAGACTATCCTGCCCAGTCAGTAGCTACCTGTCTGTCTGACCACCTGTCTGTCTGTCTGTCTGACACACAGTGAAAGACCGATACAAGACTATCCTGCCCAGTCAGTAGCTACCTGTCTGTTTGACCACCTGTCTGTCTGTCTGTCTGTCTGACACACAGTGAAAGACTGATACAAGACTATCCTACCCAGTCAGTAGCTACCTGTCTGTCTGACCACCTGTCTGTCTGTCTGTCTGACACACAGTGAAAGACCGATACAAGACTATCCTGCCCAGTCAGTAGCTACCTGTCTGTCTGACCGCCTGTCTGTCTGACCACCTGTCTGTCTGTCTGTCTGAAACACAGTGAAAGACCGATACAAGACTATCCTGCCCAGTCAGTAGCTACCTGTCTGTCTGACCACCTGTCTGTCTGTCTGTCTGACACACAGTGAAGGACCGATACAAGACTATCCTGCCCAGTCAGTAGCTACCTGTCTGTCTGACCACCTGTCTGTCTGTCTGTCTGACACACAGTGAAAGACCGATACAAGTCTATCCTGCCCAGTCAGTAGCTACCTGTCTGTCTGACCACCTGTCTGTCTGTCTGTCTGTCTGACACACAGTGAAGGACCGATACAAGTCTATCCTGCCCAGTCAGTAGCTACCTGTCTTTCTGACCACCTGTCTGTCACACAGTGAAGGACCGATACAAGACTATCCTGCCCAGTCAGTAGCTACCTGTCTGTCTGACCGCCTGTCTGTCTGACCACCTGTATGTCTGTCTGTCTGACACACAGTGAAAGACTGATACAAGACCATCCTGCCCAGTCAGTAGCTACCTGTCTGTCTGACCACCTGTCTGTCTGTCTGTCTGACACACAGTGAAAGACCGATACAAGACTATCCTGCCCAGTCAGTAGCTACCTGTCTGTTTGACCACCTGTCTGTATGTCTGTCTGTCTGACACACAGTGAAAGACTGATACAAGACTATCCTGCCCAGTCAGTAGCTACCTGTCTGTCTGACCACCTGTCTGTCTGTCTGTCTGACACACAGTGAAAGACCGATACAAGACTATCCTGCCCAGTCAGTAGCTACCTGTCTGTCTGACCGCCTGTCTGTCTGACCACCTGTCTGTCTGTCTTTCTGACACACAGTGAAAGACCGATACAAGACTATCCTGCCCAGTCAGTAGCTACCTGTCTGTCTGACCACCTGTCTGTCTGTCTGTCTGACACACAGTGAAGGACCGATACAAGACTATCCTGCCCAGTCAGTAGCTACCTGTCTGTCTGACCACCTGTCTGTCTGTCTGTCTGACACACAGTGAAGGACCGATACAAGTCTATCCTGCCCAGTCAGTAGCTACCTGTCTGTCTGACCACCTGTCTGTCTGTCTGTCTGACACACAGTGAAAGACTGATACAAGACTATCCTGCCCAGTCAGTAGCTACCTGTCTGTCTGACCACCTGTCTGTCTGTCTGTCTGACACACAGTGAAGGACCGATACAAGACTATCCTGCCCAGTCAGTAGCTACCTGTCTGTCTGACCACCTGTCTGTTTGACCGCCTGTCTGTCTGTCTGTCTGACACACAGTGAAAGACCGATACAAGTCTATCCTGCCCAGTCAGTAGCTACCTGTCTGTCTGACCACCTGTCTGTCTGTCTGTCTGACACACAGTGAAAGACCGATACAAGACTATCCTGCCCAGTCAGTAGCTACCTGTCTGTCTGACCACATGTCTGTCTGTCTGTCTGACACACAGTGAAGGACCGATATAAGACTATCCTGCCCAGTCAGTAGCTACCTGTCTGTCTGACCACCTGTCTGTCTGTCTGTCTGTCTGACACACAGTGAAAGACCGATACAAGACTATCCTGCCCAGTCAGTAGCTACCTGTCTGTCTGACCACCTGTCTGTCTGTCTGTCTGACACACAGTGAAAGACCGATACAAGACTATCCTGCCCAGTCAGTAGCTACCTGTCTGTCTGACCACCTGCCTGTCTGTCTGTCTGACACACAGTGAAGGACCGATACAAGACTGTCCTGCCCAGTCAGTAGCTACCTGTCTGTCTGACCACCTGTTTGTCTGACCACCTGTCTGTCTGTCTGTCTGACACACAGTGAAAGACCGATACAAGACTATCCTGCCCAGTCAGTAGCTACCTGTCTGTCTGACCACCTGTCTTTCTGACCGCCTGTCTGTCTGTCTGTCTGACACACAGTGAAAGACCGATACAAGACTATCCTGCCCAGTCAGTAGCTACCTGTCTGTCTGACCACCTGTCTGTCTGTCTGTCTGTCTGACACAGTGAAAGACCGATACAAGACTATCCTGCCCAGTCAGTAGCTACCTGTCTGTCTGACCACCTGTCTGTGGCAGACAGGTGAGACAGGTGGTGGTCAGACAGGTGGTCAGACAGACAGGTAGCTACTGTCTGTCTGTCTGTCTGACACACAGTGAAAGACCGATACAAGACCATCCTGCCCAGTCAGTAGCTACCTGTCTGTCTGACCACATGTCTGTTTGTCTGTCTGACACACAGTGAAGGACCGATACAAGACTATCCTGCCCAGTCAGTAGCTACCTGTCTTTCTGACCACCTGTCTGTCTGTCTGTCTTTCTGACACACAGTGAAAGACCGATACAAGACTATCCTGCCCAGTCAGTAGCTACCTGTCTGTCTGACCACCTGTCTGTCTGTCTGTCTGACACACAGTGAAGGACCGATACAAGACTATCCTGCCCAGTCAGTAGCTACCTGTCTGTCTGACCACCTGTCTGTCTGTCTGTCTGACACACAGTGAAAGACCGATACAAGACTATCCTGCCCAGTCAGTAGCTACCTGTCTGTCTGACCACCTGTCTGTCTGTCTTTCTGTCTGACACAGTGAAAGACCGATACAAGACTATCCTGCCCAGTCAGTAGCTACCTGTCTCTCTGACCACATATCTATCTGACCACCTCCTGTCTGCCTGTCTGTCCTCTCTCCATAGCATCATGTTAGATATTGTTGTTTATTATTGTTGTTTATCTTATAGACCCTGATAGCCGGGTGGTCCTGAAGAGCCCAGAGGAAGAGGCGGGGCCAGACCGCTACATCAACGCCAACCACATCCGGGTCAGAGTCTAAAATTACATCTAATGTTGCATAACATCTGTTTTCCTCCCTGATATTAAACTCTATAGAGGCATGTAGCCCCGCCCCCTCTGGCGGCCATTTTGGAGGTCCTCAGCTCTGTGAACAGCTGACTGTGTTTCTGTCCGTCTCAACTGTGTTCCTCGCCACCTTGCCGCCTCGCCACCTCGCCACCTAGCCGCCTAGCCGCCTCACAGCCTCCCCACCTAGCCACCTCGCCACCTCACCACCTCACCACCTAGCCACCTCGCCACCTAGCTGCCTAGCCACCTAGCCACCTAGCCGCTAGTCCACCAGTGGGAAGGTTTGGTTATCTTCTATTAGACCTGTTGTTGGACAGCCAAGCAGAAACTCTGACATGAAGAGTACGTTAGCGTGGGTGTCTGACAACCAGGAAAACCACAGGAAATGAGGAAGGAAGTGACACGTCCTTGACTCCCCCCACTCAGCCCACGCAGCCTTCAGACTTTGCAGCCTCAACTCTGTCTGTGTGTGTGTGTGTGTGTGTGTGTGTGTGTGTGTGTGACATTTTGACATTTGTTTCATTTCTAGATCAGGCACCTGTCACAGTGTTGCTACCCGTGATATGTAACCTGGTGTATAGATAGATAGATAGATAGATAGATAGATAGATGATAGATAGAGAGATAGAGAGATAGAGAGATAGAGAGACAGATAGATTTATAAAGGAACCCCTAAGGTCTACATCACCTCCTCCCTCTGTCTGACAGGGCTACAGAGGAGCTCCTAGGGCCTACATCGCCACCCAGGGGCCCATGCTGCACACTGTAGGTGACTTCTGGGACATGGTCTGGCAGGAGAGGAGCTCCATCATCGTCATGGTTACCAGACTCAAGGAGAACAACGAGGTAAGGACGACGACTTCTCCTCCTTTCCTTAGTTGTGATCCTGTGCAACTCAATAGGAAGAGCAAGGTATTAACACTGCCAGGGTTAGGGGTTTGATTCCCAAGGCTCTATTCAAGACCACCTTACTCAAGTCCAAGACCAGGTCCAGTTGAGTTTGAGTCCAGACCAGGTCCAAAGGGGTCGACACCAAGTCAAGACCGAGTCCTGTTGAAGACCAAAACGGGAGCTGAACGTTGTGCATGTCTTCCCAAATGTAGAACAGTGATGAACAGTAGATCTGGACCCTCCAACATCCAGACAATCAATACAAAGGATTTAAGGATCCAATGGATCAATACATGGAAGTTACATCAACAGGTTGAGATCCATTAAACTGTTTGTAGTGTTGGGGAGAAAACAATGTTTAGATAGACGAGGAAAAGACGAGTCGACGTCCAATAGGAACGAGACATTTGAGACCAGATCCACTCTCTGTCCAGTCCAGGTCCACAACATGTATTCATGATACCTCTGAGGTCCGGACCTGGTCTGAGGTCCAGACCTGGTTCTGACCCGTTTCTCCTCAGTGAATCAGACTGTTTGTGTGTTCCAGAAATGTGAACTGTACTGGCCAGAGCCGAGGGAGAGGAGGGAGGTAAAGGAGGAAGAGGAAGAGGAGGAAGAGGAGGAGGAGGAGGAGGAGGAGGAGGAAGAGACAGGAAGATTTGGCCGATTCCTCCTCAGAGTGAGAGACAGCAGAGAGGAAGACGAGTTCACCATCACTGACATGGAGATCCAGGTGCATTATACTTTACATACTTTATATATATTCATGTACTCATTCATATAATATTTGTGTACTTATTCATAAATTACAGTACTACTATAGTATACTGTAAGTATTCCTGGTATTTTGGGTGATCGTTACTTCTGAGCCTGTGTATTGGTAAATATATTCACAATTATATTTATTTAATATAGCGAATATCAGTTATCAAATGTGTATAGCTGTGTGTGTGTGTGTGTGTGTGTGTGTGTGTGTGTGTGTAGCTGTCTTCAGAGCGTCGTCCAATCAGACACTACTGGTTCACTTCCTGGCCTGACCACCACGTCCCACAATGCACCTCCCCTCTGCTGAGACTCGTGGAGGAGGTGGAGACTTACAGGACGTCCCTCCTACTACCCAGCTCCCGACCAATCACAGCCCCTGTCTCCAGTCCTGGACCAATCATCGTCCACTGCAGGTAAGTTCCTCCCCTACCGCAGGGCTGCTCATGTGGTGCGATTACCCAGAAACTGGTAGAACTGCAGATTCTGTTTCCCACAATGCACTAGTTAGTGCCTTCTCAGAAGAAGAGGATTGTGTTTTGAATTGATTGATTGATTGAATTGATTGAATCTTGAAATCTTTCACATTTCACAATTATGTATTTGTTCTTGTATGATAGACGCTGCTCAACGAACAGACATGATTTGTAGAAAATTATTTTCTGAAATGCTGTAAATCAGGATGTAATTTGATGAAAGCGTTCATGTGATGTAGCCCCGCCCCCTCTAGCGGCCATCTTGGAGGTCCTCAGCTCTGATCAGCTGATTGTGTTTCTGTCCGTCTCAACAGAATTGAATCTTCATGGTTAATTTCTGTCTGTTTCTACTGAACTGATCATTTCATCACTGATCCATCTGATTGATTTAGTGTT
Organism: Hoplostethus atlanticus; assembly: GCA_034670405.1. NCBI lineage: Eukaryota > Metazoa > Chordata > Actinopteri > Trachichthyiformes > Trachichthyidae > Hoplostethus > Hoplostethus atlanticus. The sequence continues at coordinate 256,583 of JAXDDX010000293.1, read as the reverse complement.
TAGATCATGTAGCTTGTTAGCTAGCTAACCATAGTATCTGGTCAGCTAACCATCACTGTCTGGTTGTTAACACATCTGATTATTGTGTTGTGTTTCAAGTGGTGCAAGACTTAAAAATGAAATGAGCAAAAGTATTGGAATACTATGATCAATATCCACGCCTGATCAGTTCCATCTCAGTATGGGTGAAGCAGGGGATCCTTGTAAAGCACTATGCACACAAACAGAAATGCATTATGGATCAAGTGTGATCCTCATGATATAAAGTCATTTTCATCACTGTGCTCAGTTCTGGACAACACACTTTGTGTTTCAAATCGTCACTTTCAGATGAAAACCTCGTATCTCCAAGTGTCAGCTTTTCAGGAACTAAGACAAGCAGCCTTTAGTTTGACAACTCTGCTATTTTTAGAGTGATCAATATGTTTCAGTTTATTTAATGTTTCAGTTTATTTAATATGTTTCAGTTTATTTAATGTTTCAGTTTATTTAATATGTTTCAGTTTATTTAATGTTTCAGTTTATTTAATGTTTCGGTTTATTTAATGTTTCAGTTTATTTAATATGTTTCAGTTTATTTAATGTTTCAGTTTATTTAATATGTTTCAGTTTATTTAATGTTTCAGTTTATTTAATATGTTTCAGTTTATTTAATGTTTCAGTTTATTTAATGTTTCAGTTTATTTAATATGTTTCAGTTTATTTAATGTTTCAGTTTATTTAATATGTTTCAGTTTATTTAATGTTTCAGTTTATTTAATATGTTTCAGTTTATTTAATGTTTCAGTTTATTTAATGTTTCGGTTTATTTAATGTTTCAGTTTATTTAATATGTTTCAGTTTATTTAATGTTTCAGTTTATTTAATATGTTTCAGTTTATTTAATGTTTCAGTTTATTTAATGTTTCAGTTTATTTAATATGTTTCAGTTTATTTAATGTTTCAGTTTATTTAATATGCTTCAGTTTATTTAATATGCTTCAGTTTATTTAATGTTTCAGTTTATTTAATATGTTTCAGTTTATTTAATGTTTCAGTTTATTTAATATGCTTCAGTTTATTTAATGTTTCAGTTTATTTAATATGTTTCAGTTTATTTAATGTTTCAGTTTATTTAATATGCTTCAGTTTATTTAATATGCTTCAGTTTATTTAATGTTTCAGTTTATTTAATATGCTTCAGTTTATTTAATGTTTCAGTTTATTTAATGTTTCAGTTTATTTAATATGTTTCAGTTTATTTAATGTTTCAGTTTATTTAATATGCTTCAGTTTATTTAATGTTTCAGTTTATTTAATATGTTTCAGTTTATTTAATGTTTCAGTTTATTTAATATGCTTCAGTTTATTTAATATGCTTCAGTTTATTTAATGTTTCAGTTTATTTAATATGCTTCAGTTTATTTAATGTTTCAGTTTATTTATGTTCAGTTTATGTTAATATGTTTCAGTTTATTTATGTGTTTCAGTTATTTAATATGCTCAGTTTGTAATACTGTTCCAAGAGAATCAATGATCCTTTGTCAGATTTGTTCCGTTATCAATAGTTGTTTATTATAAGTCAGTTATTTAATGAGATACAGTTTCATAGCTATTTTGTTTCCCTTTAACGATGTTTTTTAAGGTATTCATCGCAACATTGACGCGTGTTTCGAGTTGTAGTTCGCGTCATCCCCCACATCAGCAATTCCTATTTCTTCCTCCAGTCTCTCTTCCTAATTATGTGTCACTCGATGTTCAGTTACTGCTCCTTCAATCCGTCTTACAATTTTGGGATACCAAGCCTCGAGCGCATGGGTCTTTCCGAGTCGTGATTCAGTATGCACCATACATGCTCTGCGGTGTGCCGGATTGCAGTACAGACCGCGCGCCAGCGATCCCGACTCCAATCACACGACCTCCTTCCCGTTCATTTGTATTCTAGCCTGCCCGTCTAACTGTCCATCTATCCTTGGCTTCCTTCTTCATGGCGCCCTCACTCTTCTCTTTACTCCTGCCCGCACCCATGCTCTCCCTCGATACCTATCAGTCGTACATCCAGCTCTCTCTGAAGTGCCGTCACGCCAGCCATCCGAGCCGCCATACCTGAACTCAAGCATTGACTCCGTCGCGCCATCGTCAGCTGATAATTCAGAGAGCTCCTACTGACTGTCGTCCCATCGGACAGATAGGCCTCTGCTGCCTACGCGCCCTCACCGTCCCCTGCACTTCGCCTCTCAGCCGTCCTCTCTCCTCCCCTCTCCTCTCTCCTCTCCTCTCCTCTCCTCCTCTCCTCTCCTCCTCTCCTCCTCTCCTCTCTCCTCTCCTCCTCTCCTCTCTCCTCCTCTCCTCTCCTCTCTCCTCTCTCCTCTCCTCTCCTCTCTCCTTCTCCTCTCCTCTCCTCTCATCCTCTCTCCTCTCTCCTCTCCTCTCCTCTCCTCTCCTCCTCCCCTCTCCTCCTCTCCTCCCCTCTCCTCTCTCCTCTCTCCTCTCCTCTCCTCTCATCCTCTCTTCTCTCTCCTCTCCTCCTCTCCTCTCCTCTCTCCTCTCTCCTCTCCTCTCCTCTCATCCTCTCTCCTCTCCTCTCCTCTCCTCTCTCCTCTCTCCTCTCCTCTCCTCTCATCCTCTCTCCTCTCTCCTCTCCTCCTCTCCTCTCCTCTCCTCCTCCCCTCTCCTCCTCTCCTCCCCTCTCCTCTCTCCTCTCCTCTCCTCTCCTCTCCTCCTCTCCTCCTCAGTGCAGGTATAGGGAGGACAGGTTGTTTTATAGCCAGTAGTATTGGCTGCCAGCAGCTCAGAGAGACAGGACAGGCTGACATACTGGAGACGGTCTGCCAACTACGACTGGACAGGTTGGTGTGGAAAATATGTCTGTCTGTTTGTCTGTCTGTCTGTCTGTCTCTCTGTCTGGGGGTGAGGAAGCAACGGGGCTGATGGGAAATGTAGTCTTAATGTGGAGAAACGCTAGTAACAATACCACTGGTGAGATAGAGGCTACCAGTCGTTGGTCTCACTGGTTTACAGTCATTATACCAGGTAGAAACAATAGTTGGACTCTGATATATTAAATTTAAATTAAATTTGAAATTCTACATGTAGCAGCTTTAACCTGTGATCTCCCCCTCTCTTTTCCAGAGGTGGTATGATCCAAACCACAGAGCAATACCAGTTCCTTTACGCTACGCTGGCCCAGTACAGCTCCCAGTTACAACAGAACCAGGTAATCAATACTAAATGTATGTATGGATGGATTGTTTATGCACTTTAAAGTGTTTTAATCTCAAACGCTGCTTGTAATGTTGCTGATGCAGGAATAGATTCTTATGACAGGTTGACAGTAAAGCATAATGTCATCTCATGTCTTCACCAGAACCAAGACCAGAACCAAAGCCAGTCCAGCATACAGCGACAGAACCAGGGTACCCAGAACCAGCAAGACCCAGGGGGCCCAGAGAGCCTGGTCCAACTCAGCTTACAGCTACGGAACCTGCAGCTAGACAACACACAGAACACACAGAACCTGAGGAACTGATACCATGCAGAACCTGGAGAACCAGCAGCATCTGGAGAGGGAGGAACACACCACAGAGAACCCAGGAGAACTCAGCCAGAACAGAACCAGAGAACCGAGACACCAGAACAAACACAAGTAACAGAACCTGAAGAACTGATACCAAATATCAGCGACAGAATGCAGATGCAGCTACAGATACAGAATCTGGAGAACCAACAGTACCCGTACAGTCAGCATCACACAGAAAACCCAGAAGAACCAGGTAGCGTGGTCCATGTCAGCTACAAAACCTGAAGAACTGATGCCGTACAGAACCAGGAGAACCAATGGTATCTGGAGAGGCAGGAACACCACAGAGAACCCAGGAGAATCCAGGAGAACCCAGGAGAACCCAGGACCGACAGAACAAATGGTAAAGATCACTAATCAGAACCAGGAAGACAGAAGCAAAAGAAGACAGCACAACAAACAAACAGAGAACCCAGAAGAACCCAAAGGAACCAGGAAGCTTGGTCTAACTCACAGAACCTGGGGAACTAATATCATACAGAATTTGGAGAACCAACAGCTTCTGGAGAGCCAGGACCATAGAGAACCCAGGAGAACCAAAATAACCCAGAAGAGAACCCAGACAGGCAGCAGAACTCAGGGAACCCAGACAGCCTAGTCCAGCTCAAGGTTACAGAACGTACAGCTGATGAGATACTAACAGAAATAACAGAACCAGAGTCAAGCTGGATCTTCAGGTCGACCATTTTGGGTCAAACATTGCTGTTTTTTTTTATCACAATAAACAGTGAAAAGACAAATACAGCTGAAATGTTGCGTTCCATGTTGCGTTCCACCGTAGGAAAATTGATTATCGGCCATGATGATGATCGGCTGATGGATTGTGTCTGTTCCTGTGGAAGCTGTCAGTCAATCTGATTTCAACTTCTTTGTTAAGAAATTGTGTTTTGCTCATGTGAAAACTGCACTACCCACAAGCTTTAGCGAGTTCCCACCAATCGGAGACGCCGCTGTTACCATGGAAACGTTACCCAGCCGGACCAGACCAGAGCGAAGTAACGTTAGCCGGCTAGCAGCCTGTATCGCTCCACCATGTCAGACATGATGAAAATCAGTACAAATCAATAATCAATATGTGATATGATATGATATGATATGATATATGATTATTTAGTATCACTGTTGAAAATGAGGGGAAGGGAATCGATGACATCACTTGCAATGCAGTATGGGATGAGTAGTTCTGTACAGTCTTGTTCCTTTGGCTTGTTCATGTTTTCATATATAGAAGTTTATTGAATCCGTTGTTATGAGCTTCTGATTGGTCTTGTGGCTGGTTGGTTCGGTTCAAAGCTTAGAGAGGTTCTCCTCCTGATCCACAATCACCAGCACCAGGCTGGAGGCGGTTCTGATCAGGACTAAAGATGAATACTTCAAATATGGTAGAAACCAGAGAGGGGGAAAAGTGAGAGAGTGCTCACTCTGCCCGTATAGAGCTCGTAAGTGATGTCAGGTCAGCCTCGCCCAAATATGGACTTCCAGGTCTAAAGGGATTTCTGAATGTGGTTTTCACAGTCGTCCCTGTAACAATCTGTTTAGTGCAGACACTTTTTTTTGTATCTACGCACATTTTTGTCTAATAGCTCTGGGTCCACTGAATTCTGTAACTGTTCAATTTTAACATTTATACAACAATATTTAAAACAATGCAAAGCAGCGCGGCGTGGGGAGGGGAGTCCGGCTAGCATGCGCCGTTAGCTTGTTGTTAGCAACATTTATTTTTCGACTCAAACCGTTACAGAAGGACCCGTCGCCGTTGGAGAGATAAATGTACGTAGGGACAAACGTCCAAGTTGAAGAAGCGTTAAACTTGTTACAGGGGCCGTGATGTGAAACCCCTAAAATAAGAACAACATTTGAAAAAATGACTATTGTTGTAATGAAAGTAAAACAGTTATTGAAGTTATTAGTTATCTTAGCACCTTAGCATCTTTTCCCCAAAGTACCGTAGATTTATATGTTTTTAAATACTGAACTGTGAATATGAGCTAAAACAAATCCAAATGGGCGTATGACATTATGGAACGGGACCTTTCACAAAACCCAAAGTATTATAGGGGTTTCCTTCCTAAACACTTTATTTCCATTTGGAAAACAAATTTATACCTGAAATAATCAGTATTTCAAAAAACAGATGAATCCTCAAAATCGTAACTATTTTGTAAGCATGGTGATGATCATATCTATGAGTCATAACTAATAGTAAGCCAGAATTTGCTTTACTTTTAGGATCATTTTCTCAGAGTAGGTGTCAGTGTTTGTTCAGATGGTGGATATATTGTTTTGGGATGCATCTCTTCACTTCAAAAAGAGGAAGTAACTCACTCTGTCTTCACCTGGAGGTTTAAACATTTTATTAAAACAGCCTATTGGTCACAGATTTGTCATTGGCTACCGTCATTTTCCACTTGTTGGATTTGTTCTTTGGTTTTGCAGACTGCAGAAAGTGTTTGCAGACATTTTTTCAAGACTCAGTTCAGATAACACGTTTATCTTCACGCCCTCTACCTGTCCACTAGGTGGTGCTATTCAGTCATATCACTTGTTGATCCAGCATTAAAGGAAGGATCCAGCCAGCTGTGTGTGTATGTGTGTGTATACTGTGAGTTCATTTTTACCTTCCACTAAATAACATGTCAGCTCTCAGATCATTGTGATGAATAGATAGAGTATGAATCAGAAACTGCTGCTGCCGTCCTTCAGGACCACACTGTTTTTTGGTCTGTTTTCATTTTATTTTGTTTTCACGTTGACTTTGAACAGTTTGGACATTAAATGTTGAGATGAACTATTTGAAAAAAAATAGTCCATAATCATCAAGATCTATAATAATTAATAATAATCTAAAATGATATAATTTAAATTGTAAGTGCCTTCCATGTCCGACAGAGGGCAGTGCTGCGGCTAGCAGCCCGCTTTACCTCCCCATCTCCGCCTCTCTCTGCTCTCCTCTGCTCCCTCCGCCCAAACCCCACCCAACCAGCAAGAGCGGCCTGGCAGACAGACAGTCGAGACGAAAGCTTCTTTGAAAAGGACATTTTAGTAAAAAACAAACAAACAGCAATTGCAATTTCAGTTTTAACGGATTCCTCTTTAGAAATAGTTCATTTCCACGTTGCTATTCTGTATCTCTCAAAAACGTTGCAACTAATGTTCGTCAATGCGGCTTTTATTTTGAAACCAGAGACCGGAAGTTCTACATTTCATTCTGTCTTGCTTGTCACTGGTAGGAAAGGCGTAGCTAGTAAACAACACAGAAAACCCAAAATACACATCAGACATTAGAGCCAGGAAACACCGTGCCAATTTATCTGCTCTTCTAGTCACATACAGCGCGTTGGATTCCTCCGTTTTCGCGTTGCTGTTCGTGTTGTCATAGTGACTGCTAGCATCCAGAAGACTTGTCAGTGCGTTGGCCAGCTAGCTAGCTAGCATAGACACCTAGCCTTAGCAGCCACAGCTAGCATCGAAACGACAAGATGATAGCGCTAATCAACAAACTCCTGGACTGGTTCAAGGCGCTCTTCTGGAAGGAGGAGATGGAGCTGACCCTGGTGGGGCTGCAGTATTCTGGAAAGACGACCTTCGTCAATGTGATCGCGGTAGGTTTTAGCTAACAGGGGAGCTGATTGTGCTAAGGGATAACGTCAGCTAGCTGTCATTAGCATCTGGGTCCATTGTTGTTCTGGGCTGCAGAGACGGACAGCGGAAAGATGATGAATTAGCTATTAGCTTTTTTTGGAGCTTTTAGAAATCTTGATAAGACATTGTATTCAACTTATCACATAGAGGCATCACAACAGTTACATCTTAGCAAGCTAGTGCCCCGTTACCAAGCACTGATGCTTTTAAAGCACCATTCAGAATGAAACCATCCTCCTCGCTGCTGATTCTGAGCTGTCATCTATAACAACATACCTCAGGACCTCAAATAAAATAGATCATCCGTTATCCTGATATTAAAGTGGGGCTCTTGAAATGTGTGTCCCCCTGAGGTTTGATGAGAAGTGAATTGATAACAGCCCCCACAGGAAATAGGCTTTTGTTGCCCCCCCCCCCAGGGATGTCAGAGGTCAGGCTCAGCTGCAGAACAGTAAGTAGGGATTCAGTGTTGCTCAAGGACCCTTCAGTAGAGAGGATGAATCCGGTCCTCTGGTTGAAGGGTGTTTTCTCATGTACATGCCAAAGACACAGTTCTCATCCACATGAGACGAATGGCTCGGAGCCCTTCTTCAACCACAGTCCATTTTCATTTCAGGCATCTAGCTAACGCTCTTGTCCACAGCGACCTACACTGAGGTCAACAGCAGTTTGGTGTCACCTGTCAAAGAAGTTTGCCTTGTGTTACCAGTGGCTGACTAGAGATTAGGACCCAATGTAACTTGAGATGGTTGTTGTTTCCCATTGATATGCCATCAGTCTGCTGTCGGTCATCGTTCCACCCAGTCTGGACTCTTCTCGCTCCTGGTTGCCCCGTGGAGGGATGACCTTCACTGCCTATCATCACCACAGGCTGAATAGTCATCTCAGGAAATACCTCACGCTCTTATTTTATTTATTTTAGGCTCTGAAGTTTGTACTCTATAGAGGTTTTAGTGTTTGATCCCCACCCTACCAACCATCTTCTTCTCCCTCTGTTGGTTGCTTTTAATGGTGATCAAGGAATTTAAGCTTATTCTCATGTTTCATTCACTGTACGTCCCTCTGGATATGAGCAGTCAGCTAAATACCTAAAATATAAAATATAAAGTTTACTGTTACTGTAATTTCAGAAAAGACATCTACTTTTGAGGATGTTTACGATGCCGCGCCGGTCTGGCTTAGTGTTAACAGCCAGTGTGTCCTTGACCTCTGACCTCTGCTCTCTGCTCAAATGTGGACAATCACTCTTATAAATGATGCCAGTCCTGACAACCACATGTTAACCAGTAGTAAAAGGATGAGCTGAAGCATTTAGTGAGTGTTTTCAGTCAATGGAACGATATAGTAACACGTGTGTGTGTGTGTGTGTGTGTGTGTGTGTGTGTGTGTGTGTGTGTGTGTTCCAGTCTGGTCAATTCAGTGAAGACATGATTCCTACAGTGGGGTTCAACATGAGGAAGATCACCAAGGGCAACGTGACCATCAAGGTTGGTAGCACCATTCCCTTTTTATATATAGATGACATGTATAGTTACTGACTATATAGATGATGTATAGTTACTGACTATATAGATGATGTATAGTTACTGACTATATAGATGATGTATAGTTACTGACTATATAGATGACATGTATAGTTACTGACTATATAGATGATGTATAGTTACTGACTATATAGATGATGTATAGTTACTGACTATATAGATGTATAGTTACTGACTATATAGATGATGTATAGTTACTGACTATATAGATGATGTATAGTTACTGACTATATAGATGATGTATAGTTACTGACTATATAGATGACATGTATAGTTACTGACTATATAGATGACATGTATAGTTACTGACTATATAGATGTATAGTTACTGACTATATAGATGATGTATAGTTACTGACTATATAGATGTATAGTTACTGACTATATAGATGATGTATAGTTACTGACTATATAGATGATGTATAGTTACTGACTATATAGATGATGTATAGTTACTGACTATATAGATGACATGTATAGTTACTGACTATATAGATGATGTATAGTTACTGACTATATAGATGACATGTATAGGTACTGACTATATAGATGACATGTATAGTTACTGACTATATAGATGACATGTATAGGTACTGACTATATAGATGACATGTATAGTTACTGTCTATATAGATGACATGTATAGTTACTGTCTATATAGATGACATGTATAGTTACTGTCTATATAGATGACATGTATAGGTACTGACTATATAGATGACATGTATAGTTACTGTCTATATAGATGACATGTATAGGTACTGACTATATAGATGATGTATAGTTACTGACTATATAGATGACATGTATAGGTACTGTCTATATAGATGACATGTATAGTTACTGTCTATATAGATGACATGTATAGTTACTGTCTATATAGATGACATGTATAGTTACTGACTATATAGATGATGTATAGTTACAGACTATATAGATGACATGTATAGGTACTGACTATATAGATGACATGTATAGTTACTGTCTATATAGATGACATGTATAGTTACTGACTATATAGATGACATGTATAGGTACTGACTATATAGATGATGTATAGTTACTGACTATATAGATGATGTATAGTTACTGACTATATAGATGACATGTATAGTTACTGACTATATAGATGACATGTATAGTTACTGTCTATATAGATGATGTATAGTTACTGACTATATAGATGATGTATAGTTACTGACTATATAGATGACATGTATAGTTACTGACTATATAGATGATGTATAGTTACTGACTATATAGATGATGTATAGTTACTGACTATATAGATGACATGTATAGTTACTGACTATATAGATGACATGTATAGTTACTGACTGTATAGATGATGTATAGTTACTGACTATATAGATGACATGTATAGTTACTGACTAGATGATGTATAGTTACTGACTATATAGATGACATGTATAGTTACTGACTAGATGATGTATAGTTACTGACTATATAGATGACATGTATAGTTACTGACTATATAGATGACATGTATAGTTACTGACTATAGATGATGTATAGTTACTGACTATATAGATGACATGTATAGTTACTGACTATATAGATGACATGTATAGTTACTGACTGTATAGATGATGTATAGTTACTGACTATATAGATGACATGTATAGTTACTGACATGTATAGTTACTGACTAGATGATGTATAGTTACTGACTGTATAGATGATGTATAGTTACTGACTATATAGATGACATGTATAGTTACTGACATGTATAGTTACTGACTATATAGATGACATGTATAGTTACTGTCTATATAGATGACATGTATAGTTACTGACATGTATAGTTACTGACTATATAGATGATGTATAGTTACTGACTATATAGATGACATGTATAGTTACTGACTATATAGATGACATGTATAGTTACTGACTATATAGATGACATGTATAGGTACTGACTATATAGATGACATGTATAGTTACTGTCTATATAGATGACATGTATAGTTACTGACATGTATAGTTACTGACTATATAGATGATGTATAGTTACTGACTATATAGATGACATGTATAGTTACTGACTATATAGATGACATGTATAGTTACTGACTATATAGATGACATGTATAGTTACTGACTATATAGATGACATGTATAGGTACTGACTATATAGATGACATGTATAGGTACTGACTATATAGATGACATGTATAGTTACTGACTATATAGATGACATGTATAGTTACTGACTATATAGATGATGTATAGTTACTGACTATATAGATGACATGTATAGTTACTGACTATATAGATGACATGTATAGTTACTGACTATATAGATGATGTATAGTTACTGACTATATAGATGACATGTATAGTTACTGACTATATAGATGACATGTATAGTTACTGACTATATAGATGACATGTATAGGTACTGACTATATAGATGACATGTATAGTTACTGACTATATAGATGACATGTATAGTTACTGACTATATAGATGACATGTATAGGTACTGACTATATAGATGACATGTATAGTTACTGACTATATAGATGATGTATAGTTACTGACTATATAGATGACATGTATAGTTACTGACTATATAGATGACATGTATAGTTACTGACTATATAGATGACATGTATAGTTACTGACTATATAGATGATGTATAGTTACTGACTATATAGATGACATGTATAGTTACTGACTATATAGATGACATGTATAGTTACTGACTATATAGATGACATGTATAGGTACTGACTATATAGATGACATGTATAGTTACTGACTATATAGATGATGTATAGTTACTGACTATATAGATGACATGTATAGTTACTGACTATATAGATGACATGTATAGGTACTGACTATATCGATGACATGTATAGTTACTGTCTATATAGATGACATGTATAGTTACTGTCTATATAGATGACATGTATAGGTACTGACTATATAGATGACATGTATAGTTACTGACTATATAGATGATGTATAGTTACTGACTATATAGATGACATGTATAGGTACTGACTATATAGATGACATGTATAGTTACTGTCTATATAGATGACATGTATAGTTACTGTTTATAGATGACATGTATAGTTACTGTCTATATAGATGACATGTATAGTTACTGTCTATATAGATGATGTATAGTTACTGACTATATAGATGACATGTATAGTTACTGACTATATAGATGACATGTATAGGTACTGACTATAGATGACATGTATAGTTACTGTCTATATAGATGACATGTATAGTTACTGTCTATATAGATGACATGTATAGTTACTGTCTATATAGATGATGTATAGTTACTGACTATATAGATGATGTATAGTTACTGACTATATAGATGACATGTATAGTTACTGACTATATAGATGACATGTATAGTTACTGACTATAGATGATGTATAGTTACTGACTATATAGATGATGTATAGTTACTGACTAGATGATGTATAGTTACTGACTGTATAGATGATGTATAGTTACTGACTATATAGATGACATGTATAGTTACTGTCTATATAGATGACATGTATAGTTACTGACTATATAGATGACATGTATAGTTACTGTCTATATAGATGACATGTATAGTTACTGACTATATAGATGACATGTATAGTTACTGACTATATAGATGACATGTATAGTTACTGACTATATAGATGACATGTATAGTTACTGACTATAGATGATGTATAGTTACTGACTATATAGATGATGTATAGTTACTGACTATATAGATGACATGTATAGTTACTGTCTATATAGATGACATGTATAGTTACTGACTGTATAGATGATGTATAGTTACTGACTATATAGATGACATGTATAGTTACTGACTATATAGATGACATGTATAGTTACTGACTATAGATGATGTATAGTTACTGACTATATAGATGACATGTATAGTTACTGACATGTATAGTTACTGACTAGATGATGTATAGTTACTGACTATATAGATGACATGTATAGTTACTGACTGTATAGATGATGTATAGTTACTGTCTATATAGATGACATGTATAGTTACTGACTATATAGATGACATGTATAGTTACTGACTGTATAGATGATGCATAGTTACTGACTATATAGATGACATGTATAGTTACTGACATGTATAGTTACTGACTAGATGATGTATAGTTACTGACTGTATAGATGATGTATAGTTACTGACTATATAGATGACATGTATAGTTACTGACATGTATAGTTACTGACTATATAGATGACATGTATAGTTACTGTCTATATAGATGACATGTATAGTTACTGACTATATAGATGACATGTATAGTTACTGACTATATAGATGATGTATAGTTACTGACTATATAGATGACATGTATAGTTACTGACTATATAGATGACATGTATAGTTACTGACTATAGATGATGTATAGTTACTGACTATATAGATGATGTATAGTTACTGACTAGATGACATGTATAGTTACTGTCTATATAGATGACATGTATAGTTACTGACTGTATAGATGATGTATAGTTACTGACTATAGATGACATGTATAGTTACTGACTGTATAGATGTATAGTTACTGACTATATAGATGACATGTATAGTTACTGACATGTATAGTTACTGACTAGATGATGTATAGTTACTGACTATATAGATGACATGTATAGTTACTGACTGTATAGATGATGTATAGTTACTGACTATATAGATGACATGTATAGTTACTGACATGTATAGTTACTGACTAGATGATGTATAGTTACTGACTATATAGATGACATGTATAGTTACTGACATGTATAGTTACTGACTAGATGATGTATAGTTACTGACTATATAGATGATGTATAGTTACTGACTATATAGATGATGTATAGTTACTGACTATATAGATGACATGTATAGTTACTGACTATATAGATGACATGTATAGTTACTGACTATATAGATGATGTATAGTTACTGACTATATAGATGATGTGTAGTTACTGACTATATAGATGACATGTATAGTTACTGACTATATAGATGACATGTATAGTTACTGACTATATAGATGATGTATAGTTACTGACTATATAGATGATGTATAGTTACTGACTATATAGATGACATGTATAGTTACTGACTATATAGATGATGTATAGTTACTGACTATATAGATGATGTATAGTTACTGTCTATATAGATGATGTATAGTTACTGACTATATAGATGACATGTATAGTTACTGACTATATAGATGACATGTATAGTTACTGACTATATAGATGATGTATAGTTACTGACTATATAGATGACATGTATAGTTA
>JAXDDX010000293.1:212500-232500 GCA_034670405.1 Hoplostethus atlanticus | reverse complement strand
AGTGATTATTAGTTATTGATGATGTCAGACAGACGGAGAGCTGTGGGGATTTCACGGTATAGTGTTTACCCAGGAAGCAATACATCACCTTCACATTCCTGAACACATTTTGGAGACACCCCGTCATCACTGGAGACGTCTGTGGCGTTCTGTTATGCTGACGATCCAATGGTTTCCATTTTGGTGAATGAAAGGGGGAACAGTTGTTGGGATCAAACTGGAGAGCAAACCAACGGATTATACTTGAACATGCAACGGTCACAGTGTTGAGAATGTGTCCTGGATCAGTGTCTCCAATTTTTGTTGATGGTTCACAGAGTGACACATCTACATGAGTCAGTATCCTGCAGCAAGGTTGTGACCATGAAACATCAACTGATCAGGAGTTGCCTGGTCAGTCCCAACCTTCACCAGCCTCTTCCACGGTTTTACCAGCCAGCCAGTTTGTTAGAGGAGAACAAGACCTTCAAAGCCTCTGGTAACTAGTAACTGGTATCTGGTCTGGTAACTGGTCTGGTGACTAGGTCTGGTGACTGGTCTGGTGACTGGTAACTGGTCTGTTAACTGATCTGGTCTGGTATCTGGTCTCTGGTCTGGGTATCTGGTCTGGTAACAGGTCTGGTATCTGGTCTTGTTATCAGGCTGACTAACACTTTAAGTCCTCCAGCCGTTCTGCTCTGATCTGTCTGTTCTGTTTAGTTTGCATGCTGAGGGCAGGGATTGTTTGTCTGGTGGACCTGATGAACTAAGTGGTTATTTTGGTACTACTTTACTTTACTGTGAAATGGCCTTCATCCTGTGTATGAATCTAGTATTAACCTATAGAAACACATTTTAAGTACATAGTAATACTGCACTTAATGGAAATCTAATATATAATGTACTGACAACAACAAGACAACAGAAGTACAAACACTACCTTTGATTGTGTTTTTATATCCTTACGGTACATTAGGAAGATTTCCATTGAGTCCTATCACAATATTAATGTGTACGTATGTTATTCCAAGGATTAATACACTGGACTATGGGCATTGTAACGTAAAGTGTTACCATTATTTTTTATGCCAAATAATCTAGTGTAGGGCTGTGATCCTGCATATACAAACGACACAGGATGTGATGTGAAGTTCCGGTATGCAGCATATCGTTTATTTATTGATCCTGTAAACCCTCATCACAAAGTCTTTAATGGGTTTGGAGTCAAAATATGACTGAATCCAATCAGAATGTTCTTCAACACTCGCTGCCCTGGCGTCTGCTTCAGGGTCCCGTTGGACAGACTAAGACCTGCTCGTCTTAGAGGACGGTCCAATAGGGTTTCAAGAGTCTTAGAGAACCGTCCAATAGGGTTTCAAGAGTCTTAGAGAACCGTCCAATAGGGTTTCTAGAGTCTTAGAGGACGGTCCAATAGGGTTTCTAGAGTCTTAGAGGACCGTCCAATAGGGTTTCAAGAGTCTTAGAGAACCGTCCAATAGGGTTTCTAGAGTCTTAGAGGACGGTCCAATAGGGTTTCTAGAGTCTTAGAGGACGGTCCAATAGGGTTTCAAGAGTCTTAGAGGACGGTCCAATAGGGTTTCAAGAGTCTTAGAGGACGGTCCAATAGGGTTTCTAGAGTCTTAGAGGACGGTCCAATAGGGTTTCTAGAGTCTTAGAGAACCGTCCAATAGGGTTTCAAGAGTCTTAGAGAACCGTCCAATAGGGTTTCTAGAGTCTTAGAGGACGGTCCAATAGGGTTTCTAGAGTCTTAGAGGACGGTCCAATAGGGTTTCTAGAGTCTTAGAGGACGGTCCAATAGGGTTTCAAGAGTCTTAGAGGACGGTCCAATAGGGTTTCTAGAGTCTTAGAGGACGGTCCAATAGGGTTTCAAGAGTCTTAGAGGACGGTCCAATAGGGTTTCAAGAGTCTTAGAGGACGGTCCAATAGGGTTTCTAGAGTCTTAGAGGACGGTCCAATAGGGTTTCTAGGATGGTCCAATTGCTAGAGACTTGTACATTGGAGTCCTACTGTGTTTTGGATTGCAGCGAATCCTTGAGGACTTTCTATCTGGATCATATCATCTCCAGCTGCCTACTGGTCTGACCGATAGGATCCTGAAGGGTTTAAATAGTGCTACTATTTGATGAAAATATATTATTGAACATTTCTCAAAGAATCTTCTGGACTAAAAGAATAATGGTGTAATGTTTTAGAAAGTCTACCGTGGGTTGCATGGGTCGTTTTCACACCGCTTGTAACTACCAACGCCACGCTGCTGCATGAGCTAGCTGATTGGCAGCTGTAGCACCAGTGGTTTCGCAGCAGTAGGCGGGACATAGAGACACTAGTATGTGATTGGCTGCTGATAATGTTGATCAAAACTCAAAACCTTGCCTGGTCGTAGAAAATGAACGACTTCCAGCGGCTGGTTTCTGGAGTCGCTGGCGGTGTGAATGCTCGGTAACGTTAAAGTCGTATCCAGGGAGACTTACAGTGAGTACGTTTACATGCACACTAATAGTTTGACCTTAACCCGGTTAAGGCGTTAAGGCATCATGTGAACACCTTGATCAGATTCATTACCAGTCAGCATAACCTGGTTAACCCTCCTGGGTTTCTGCTCAATCTCTCCATTCATCAGGTCGTGTAAACACCTTAGTCAGGTTTCTTCTTCTACTTTTTCAAAGTGTGCAGGTCAAAGGTCACCAGAAGCAGGAACCTGGATGTTGTATTTCCAAAGAAACAGCATGGAGCTTATAGACTCATTGTTAAATGAATCCATGTAAACTGGGTTATTAGAGAAATCGCGTTACTTCCACCATGTAAACGTGATCAGAGTATCGGTGTGGATGTAAACGTGCTCATTGAGCGAGCCGGAAGGGCGTCAGTGTCTTGCTCAAGGACACTTCGGCAGGAACGTGGCCATTACGGGGATTGAACCTGCGACCTTTTGATCATGCACCAGAGGTTCTGATTGGGTTCAGCGTGTTGGGGGTGTTGACGGGGTTGACAGGGTGCTGTGTTGTATATGCGGGGCGGCTTGGTGAGACAGCCGGTCAGTTTGAACCTGTTTGTACATTATTGTTTGGATTCAGTTGATATAATGTGTTTTAATAGAAACATGCTTGTGTATGATACTAATTAAATACTATGGAGAAAAAACAAAAAGGTGCAGAATTCCTCACTTTGTGTGTTTGAGTGTGTTGCACATTTAACTTGATTAATGATTTTGCTGTTTTGAAATTGTTCTTTTTTTTTTTTACTGTGTTGCAGCACAAAGTATCAAATCACAGACAAAATCACAACATTTGACACAATTTAATAGATATTAGTTATTCAAACCATCCATTGATGGAAAACTAAGAAAATGGAATTCAAAAATTGTGTTTTCCAGGACTAGAAAAGTCATGGATAATGTAACATGTACGTAGTTTTATAAACATGATGTAAAGTTGTTGCTGATCTTCTCCTCCAACCAGTGAAGTGTTGAATGTTTCTTGGCTGCTTGTTGATCCACTTCAGATCAGAAATGTCCTGATAGTTTCGGTCCTAAGAGATAGTTGGAGCAGAAAGAAGACCTGGACATTCACACCACATATTCAACGGAGAACAGAGACTCCGATGGATCCTGGTCCTGGTAAAGTCCTGGAGTTTGATCAGCAGGAACCAAGTCAACATATCTAGAGTTTACAGGGTGATAACTAATAATCACATCTGCACATTTTCTACATACGTTTCTTCTAGTTCTAGTAAATCTGATCATGTGGATAAGTTATAATGCACGTTTGCACGCTTTTATTTTGCACATCATTATGCTGCAGTGGATATATTTTATTTTAATATTTTTCAGCTTAATACATTCTAGTGTTGTACTTTTGTTGTAGTTCTGTTGTATTTTCTTCGCTGTATCGTCTCACTGCAGCGACACCACAGGATCAAGGGCTGGTGAGGACGTCAACCTGCAGTGTTGGTCACAAAACAGCAGGGGGCAGCACACACACACACACACACTGAGGCTATAATGTGAATAGTGGAGCACTAATGAGGCTAATAGTGATGTGACTGTGTGTAAGACTGCTTGCTGTGTGCTTGTATAGTACATTTTATGTGTGAGGTGTGCACGGTTAGTGTGTCTTTCTGCAGCTTGTGTGTGTGTGAGCACAGTGTGTGTCCCTCTTTAGTGTGAGTGAAAATAGTATCATTTAGTCCTGTGTATGGGGACAGTGTGTGAGCACAGTGTGTTTCATTCTTAGATGTGTGTGTGTGTGTTGGGTCGTGTCAGGGTTAGCTCATGGTTCAGATTCAGACTAATTTGGCTCCAACCACCAGCAGCTGAGCTCAGCAGTTAGCCTGCATTACAATTAGAACCAGACTGAATGTCCAACACACACACACACACACACACACTTCCAAAAAGAGATTTCCAGCGTACACCAGTTACAAAATGATCAAACTAGTGATCCCTGTGGGGACCCTCTCAGATAATCCTTCAGGTCTTTGTTTTAGCACAGATAATGGGAAGATAACGGGATAACCAATCACAGTGTTTGGGGGCAGGGCTTAAGTCGCCATGCCAATGATTTTAGACAAATCATCTACAGAATAAATCAAACAGGCCGAGTTTTTATTCCTGACGTCCGGTGGATCGTTTGACGACACCACAGAGAAAAGAGGAAGGGGAGGAGTTTGAGGTCTGAAATCATCGCCACAGATATGACTGGTCAGGCTGGTGTATGCTAACATCCGGTGAACCAGACTGGACTTGCTAGCTACTTGTTAGCTAGCTAACCATAGCATCTGGTTAGCTGATGATAACAAGACCGTGATGGTTAGCTGACCAGATACTATGGTTAGCTAGCTAACAAGCTACATGATCTAAACACTAAATCAATCAGACCTCTCCTCCCTCCATCATCCACTCATCTCTCCATCTATACCTCTCTAACTTCATCGCTTTAGTGTTTTCTCACCTTGTTTCCCTTCCTCTCGTTCTCCTCCTACCTCTCCCTTTTCATTCACTCCTTCACTTCTCTCCTTCTCTTCCCTCATTCTCTTCCCTCCTTCCTTCTTTCTCTCTGTGCCTCTTGTCAACAAGTGGGTAAAACTTTTGTCTTTTTCAGAGTGTTTAGAGTGGCAGCCAAGGCTAGTGGATAAAGTGTGTGTGTGTGTGTGTGTGTGTGTGTGTGTGTGTGTGTGTGTGCGTGTGGTGGGACCTCCCTACTTTTATACCAGTCAACAAAGAACCAGGCCCAGTATTTCCTGTCTACAGAACAAGGTGGTCCGATGAGTGTGTGTGTGTTCCAAGCGAGGGTCGACCTAGCTCTCCATCGGGCCCTTGCTGTCATGACAACAAAAAGCCCCCCCCGCCCCCCCTTTCCTCATCACTTTTCCCACAGAACAAAACCAACATTGTCCTCCTGGTTCTGCAAGGTGTGTGTTCGGTGCTTAGAGACATTCAGGTCAGATTAGTTTGTGTTCACTGAGCTTGTCCATGGACACACACACACACACACACACACACACACACACACACACACACACACACACACACACACACACACACACACACACACACACACACACACACACACACACACCACTAGATTGGAGTGCCTCTCTCATGTAAAGTGAGTTCACACGTTGAGAAAGAGATTGATCAGTTCTGAGAGGTTCACACACCGACGGGTCAGGAAGACATGGATCACATGGTAGGAAGTAATAGATTACATGGTAGGAAGTAATAGATTACATGTTGGGAAGTAATAGATTACATGTTGGGAAGTAATAGATTACATGTTAAATAAACGGTCATTCCAATCTGTTACTGTCGTAGTTTCCATCCGTTCTCTGGAGTCGTCAAAAGGCATTCTGGGAAACAGGAAATCACTAACTGAAGTATCTCACCTCCTCTCCTTCCTCTATCTCCTCCTCTCCTTCCTCCCCTCATATCATCTCTTTCCTCCCCTCTATCTCACATCCTCTCCTCCCTATTCATCCATCTCACCTCCTCTCCTTCCTCCATCGCCATGTCTCTTTCCTCTCCTCCATCTCACCTCCCCCATTTCCTCCCCTCTATCTCACATCCTCCCTTTCCTCCTCCTCCGTCTCACCTCCTGACTCTCTCTCCCAAGGTGATCTCCACTGAGGTCGACAGCAGAATCAGCTTCGCTTCCTCGGTCACCAACATTACCAGGAGGTCAAAGGTCAGCGGTCACAGCAACAAATACTCCTGTGACCCCACGACCCCATGGATGATCGAGACAGAGGAGAGGGAGATTTACTGAAGATGACCAACAGAAGAACAGGAAGTGATTGAAGATATATTTCTGTATAAAAGACGTGGGATCGAACCGGCAGCCGGCCTGGACCTCGCATGACCGATGCAGGTCTAGTCGGTGTGTGTGTGTGTGTGTGTGTGTGTGTGTGTGTGTGTGTTCATTAGGGAACAGAGGCAGTCTGTTCAGTAGCTGCTAACAGAGAGGAGAGCTCTCATCACTACTAATGAGAACATCACCAGAACGCTCTGTTCCTCCATCAGCCTCTCTCATCCCTCTCTCTCTTTTCTCTCCATCAGCCTCTCTCACCCCTCTCTCTCTCTGTTCCTCCATCAGCCTCTCTCATCCCTCTCTCTCTTTTCTCTCTATCAGCCTCTCTCATCCCTCTCTCTCTGTTCCTCCATCAGCCTCTCTCATCCCTCTCTCTCTCTTTTCTCTCTGTCAGCCTCTCTCATCCCTCTCTCTCTCTTTTCTCTCTATCAGCCTCTCTCGTCCCTCTCTCTCTTTTCTCTCCATCAGCCTCTCTCATCCCTCTCTCTCTTTTCTCTCTGTCAGCCTCTCTCATCCCTCTCTCTCTTTTCTCTCCATCAGCCTCTCTCACCCCTCTCTCTCTCTGTTCCTCCATCAGCCTCTCTCATCCCTCTCTCTCTCTTTTCTCTCTATCAGCCTCTCTCATCCCTCTCTCTCTCTTTTCTCTCTATCAGCCTCTCTCATCCCTCTCTCTCTCTTTTCTCTCTGTCAGCCTCTCTCATCCCTCTCTCTCTTTTCTCTCCATCAGCCTCTCTCACCCCTCTCTCTCTCTGTTCCTCCATCAGCCTCTCTCATCCCTCTCTCTCTCTTTTCTCTCTATCAGCCTCTCTCATCCCTCTCTCTCTCTTTTCTCTCTATCAGCCTCTCTCATCCCTCTCTCTCTCTTTTCTCTCTATCAGCCTCTCTCATCCCTCTCTCTCTCTTTTCTCTATCAGCCTCTCTCATCCCTCTCTCTCTCTTTTCTCTCTATCAGCCTCTCTCATCCCTCTCTCTCTCTTTTCTCTCTATCAGCCTCTCTCATCCCTCTCTCTCTCTTTTCTCTCTATCAGCCTCTCTCATCCCTCTCTTTCTTTTCTCTCTATCAGCTTCTCTCATCCCTCTCTCTCTCTTTTCTCTCCATCAGCCTCTCTCACCCCTCTCTCTCTCTTTTCTCTCCATCAGCCTCTCTCACCCCTCTCTCTCTCTTTTCTCTCTATCAGCCTCTCTCGTCCCTCTCTCTCTCTTTTCTCTCCGTCAGCCTCTCTCACTCCTCTCTCTCTCTTTTCTCTGTCAGCCTCTCTCATCCCTCTCTTTCTTTTCTCTCTATCAGCTTCTCTCATCCCTCTCTCTCTCTTTTCTCTCCATCAGCCTCTCTCACCCCTCTCTCTCTCTCTCTTTTCTCTCCATCAGCCTCTCTCACCCCTCTCTCTCTCTTTTCTCTCTATCAGCCTCTCTCGTCCCTCTCTCTCTCTTTTCTCTCCGTCAGCCTCTCTCACCCCTCTCTCTCTCTTTTCTCTGTCAGCCTCTCTCATCCCTCTCTTTCTTTTCTCTCTATCAGCTTCTCTCATCCCTCTCTCTCTCTTTTCTCTCCATCAGCCTCTCTCACCCCTCTCTCTCTCTCTCTTTTCTCTCCATCAGCCTCTCTCACCCCTCTCTCTCTCTTTTCTCTCCATCAGCCTCTCTCACCCCTCTCTCTCTCTTTTCTCTCTGTCAGCCTCTCTCATCCCTCTCTCTCTCTTTTCTCTCTGTCAGCCTCTCTCATCCCTCTCTCTCTCTTTTCTCTCTATCAGCCTCTCTCATCCCTCTCTCTCTTTTCTCTCTATCAGCTTCTCTCATCCCTCTCTCTCTCTTTTCTCTCTATCAGCCTCTCTCATCCCTCTCTCTCTTTTCTCTCTGTCAGCCTCTCTCACCCCTCTCTCTCTCTTTTCTCTCCGTCAGCCTCTCTCTCTTTTCTCTCTGTCAGCCTCTCTCACCCCTCTCTCTCTTTTCTCTCTATCAGCCTCTCTCATCCCTCTCTCTCTTTTCTCTCTATCAGCTTCTCTCATCCCTCTCTCTCTCTTTTCTCTCTATCAGCCTCTCTCATCCCTCTCTCTCTTTTCTCTCTGTCAGCCTCTCTCACCCCTCTCTCTCTCTTTTCTCTCCGTCAGCCTCTCTCTCTTTTCTCTCTGTCAGCCTCTCTCACCCCTCTCTCTCTCTTTTCTCTCTATCAGCCTCTCTCATCCCTCTCTCTTTTCTCTCTATGAGCCTCTCTCATCCCTCTCTCTTTTCTCTCTGTCAGCCTCTCTCACCCCTCTCTCTCTCTTTTCTCTCTATCAGCCTCTCTCTCATCCCTCTCTCTCTTTCTCCTCTTCAGCCTCTCTCACCCCTCTCTCTCTCTTTTCTCTCTATCAGCCTCCCCTCTCTCTTTTCTCTCTGTCAGCCTCTCTCACCCTCTCTCTCTTTTTCTCTCTTCAGCCTCTCTCATCCCTCTCTCTCTTTTCTCTCTATGAGCCTCTCATCCCTCTCTCTTTTCTCTCTGTCAGCCTCTCTCACCCCTCTCTCTCTTTTTCTCTCTATCAGCCTCTCACCCCTCTCTCTCTCTCTTTTCTCTCTATCAGCCTCTCTCATCCCCTCTCTCTCTCTTTTCTCTCTATCAGCCTCCATCAGCCCTCTCGCTCTTCAGTCTATCCCTCTCTCATCCCTCTCCTCTCTTTCTCTATCACCCTCTCCCTCTCTCCTTCTCTTCGCTCTCTCTCCTCTTCCCCCTCTTCTCTTCTCTCTTCAGCCCTCTACCCTCTCTCTATGCTCTACTCCTAAGCTACCTTTTTCCATGACCTCCTTTCCAGCCACCTCTTTTTCTCTTCGCTACTTCTCTTTCTCTAGCTTACCTTCTCGTCCCATAGCTGGATGCAGCGCGACCTCATGCCTATGGCAGGGCACGACTATAACCTCTCTCAGGCCCCCCTCAATGTGAGTCCGACCATCCCTGCTGGGGACTTGAACTCATTCTGCACCCTTCTCGGCTACTATCACTGCAGCCTCCGGCACCACATCACTTTTCGCACGGAGGAGTCTCTACGCCGTGTTCCACTTCTCTGAACCCGTAGCACAGGTACGGCAGGGCCTCTGCGAGTGTGAACACTAGAAAGCCTCGGTCCAAGCCTTCTGGAGATATATTCTCTAATCAGCTCTAGTCTCCTGTTCACTCTTATTCAACCTCTCTCACCCTCTGCTTATCTTAGTTCACCCTCCTCCTTCTCCTCAGCCGTCCACCCGCCTCTTCAATCATCTCATATTGTCCCTGATCCCAAGATGCTTCTCCAGCTCTATGAACCTCTCGACGCTGCTCTCACCTCGGTCTGAACCTCTTCGAGCTGATAAGGCTACATCTGCTTTTCCTTCCCTTCTCCATGGACCCTCTGCGTTTGCTTTATCTCCACAGCCTCCCGATCCTGTCTCCAGTACTGCACTCATCCACTCGTCAGCGACAGCGGGGGCGCTATGTGAGATGCTGTTCATGACTTAGTTCAGCTTTCAACACATAGTCCCCACCAGCTGGCTGCAAGTTGATTGAGCTGGGAGCTGAACACCCCCTGTGTGCTGGATCCTGGACTTCTGACCGCCAGCCCCAGGTGGTCAGGGTTAAACCTCCTCCCCTCTACCAACATAAATCCCCCCAAGGGTCCCCCGTCTCAGCCCCCTTTTGTACTCCCTGTACACACATGACTGTGTGGCCAGGTTCAGCTCCAACACCATCATTAAGTTTGCGGATGACACAGTGGTGGTGGGCCTGATCTCCAACAACGACGAGAAGGCCTACCTGGAGGAAGTTGCTGATCTGTCACTCTGGTGCCAGGACAACAGCCTCCTCTTGAATGTCACCAAAACTAAGGAGCTGATTGTGGACTTTAGGAGGACACAACAACAGAGGACGTACTCACCACTGGGGATTAATGGGAATACTGTGGAGAGGGTGAGCAGGTATAAATACCTGGGAGTCCACATCACCGAAGATCTGACATGGTCCACACACACTGACACTCTGGTGAGAAAGGCGAGGCAGCGCCTTTACCACCTCAGGCAGCTGAGGAAATTCAAAGTCTCCCGGAGGATCCTTCAGTCCTTCTACTCTGGAGCTGTGGAGAGCATCCTGACAGGAAGCATCACTGCCTGGTTTGGCAGCAGCTCCGCTCAGGACAGGAAGGCTCTGCAGAGAGTAGTGCGTTCAGCCGAGCGCACTATTGGAACTACACTCCCCACCCTGCAGGACTTGTACACCAGGAGGTGCAGAACCAGAGCCTGCAGGATCATGAAGGATCCTCACCACCCCAACAACGGACTGTTTCAGCTGCTGCGGTCAGGCAAGCGCCTCCGTAGTCACGCTGCCAAAACAGAGAGACTGAGACGGAGTTTCTTTCCTCAGGCCATCAGGACTGTGAACTCTGACCTCACCAGGGCCCCACCAAGACACACACACTGCCCCTCTTATGCACACACACACTTAGGTAAAGACTACACATAATTTATAGTATATTACATTCATACAATTTCCCTTACTACTATATTTTCATTTCCAAAGTGCTCTTACTGTATATATTGTGTTGTTTTTTTATATAAGAGCTCTTACTGTAATTACTGTAATACTGTAAATATTGTGGGGTTTTTTTTGTTTTTTTTTTTTGTTTGTTTTTATTGTAAATACTGTGTACTGTTGCCTTTTGCACATTCCCGTTGAGCATTGCCACTTTCATTTCACTACACACCCCGTGTGTGTATGTGACAAATAAAGTTCTTGAATCTTGAATCTCTCTCACCCCTCTCTCTCTCTTTTCTCTCTATGAGCCTCTCTCATCCCCCTCTCTCTCTTTTCTCTCTGTCAGCCTCTCTCACCCCTCTCTCTCTCTTTTCTCTCTGTCAGCCTCTCTCACCCCTCTCTCTCTCTTTTCTCTCTATCAGCCTCTCTCATCCCTCTCTCTTTTCTCTCTGTCAGCCTCTCTCACCCCTCTCTCTCTCTTTTCTCTCTATCAGCCTCTCTCATCCCTCTCGCTCCCTTTTCTCTCTATCAGCCTCTCTCACCCCTCTCTCTTTTCTCTCTATCAGCCTCTCTCATCCCTCTCGCTCCCTTTTCTCTCTATCAGCCTCTCTCACCCCTCTCTCTTTTCTCTCCATCAGCCTCTCTCATCCCTCTCTCCCTTTTCTCTCTATCAGCCTCTCTCTATCAGCCTCTCTCATCCCTCTCTCTCTCTTTTCTCTCTATCAGCCTCTCTCTATCAGCCTCTCTCATTCCTCTCTCTCTCTTTTCTCTCTATGAGCCTCTCTCACCCCTCTCTCTCTCTTTTCTCTCTATGAGCCTCTCTCATCCCTCTCTCTCCTTTTCTCTCTATGAGCCTCTCTCATCCCTCTCTCTCTTTTCTCTCTATCAGCCTCTCTCACCCCTCTCTCTCTCTCTTTTCTCTCTATCAGCCTCTCTCATCCCTCTCTCTTTTCTCTCTATCAGCCTCTCTCACCCCTCTCTCTCTCTCTTTTCTCTCTATCAGCCTCTCTCATCCTCTCTCTTTTCTCTCTATCAGCCTCTCTCACCCCTCTCTCTCTCTTTTCTCTCCATCTCCATGTCTTTGTAGTCGTCTTCTTTCTTTCTTTTGGGTTGGAGTATTTTTTGGAGTATCAGGTATTGTTATTAAATATCAGTCAGACAAAAACATGATATTTTATTTCCTTCTGATTGTAAATGAATTCCTTGTGTAAAGGAGGAGTCGGTAATGTCTCCATGGTGGGGGGGACACTAACAGATCAGTCTGGTTTCAGTGGAGAGTTTTAGTGTCCATGATGGTCTCCATGTTTCAGAGGCTTTTCACCCTGAAGAGGAGAAACTCTGGAGGCTCTCAGCAGCTCAAGTACAAAAATGTCAGCCGGCCTGTAAAAACCGACATTGGTCCAACTGTCCGCCCCCCCCCGTCTGTCTCCAGGGTTGGTTCGGTCCGTCTCACAGTGTGACGGCGTCGGGTTGGCTGGACACGTCTCTATTTGTTCCCCATTTAAACTGAATGGAAAACTCCCATAAGTTTTCAGCCACTGGCAGTTTATGAAGCCATGATAGGGACACGGATGTAAACGCACCGAGGGATTGAACACATTAATGTGTTACCTGTTGTCACGGTGACAATTCAATTACATTAAGTAAGTTTTCTCGGCATGAATGGAAGAGAACCAATACTGCAAAGCAGTTACAGTTAATATTACATTTACAAGACATTCACCATAGAAGTAGACAGAGAGAGAAAATACACACTATCAGATGTCCAAATCCGTCTCCTTCTACCCATAATGCCTTGTGTTCTGGGGTGGTTTCCTGTAGCTGGTTGGATCCTGTTTTCTCTCCTAACGAACCACCACAGTTCTCTTCTACCCATAATGCCTTGTGTTCTGGGGTGGTTTCCTGTAGCTGGTTGGATCCCGTTCTCTCTCCTAACGAACCACCACAGTTCTCTTCTACCCATAATGCCTTGTGTTCTCTTGTTAGAGGACTGAGACGTTTTCAGGCGTCTCGTCGGTTATTTGGTGAATGTTGTTGTTCTCACCTGGAGACCAACCAGCTAGAGGAGGAAACGCTGCAGAGCTTAATAAACCCACCAGAACATGCTGGCTGTGAACGCAGCCTCAGATTCAGCACTGATTCAGTCTGCTTGTCTGTTTGTTTGTTTGCCTTTTATATTCCCTGCCAGTCTGTCTGTCTCTCTGTCTGTCTGTCTGTCTGCCTACCTGTCTGTCTCTCTCTCTCTGTCTGTCTGTCAGGACAGAAAACGTAATTTTTGTTATTTAAATTTATAAATCCCTCTCAGTGGTTGTCGGGGGTAACCAGGCAAAACAGCAGAACTCTCTCTCTGTGTGTGTGTGTGTGTGTGTGTGTGTGTGTGTGTGTGTGTGTGTGTTGGCCCGTCTCACACGTGAATATAGGGTCGGTATCCCTTGGCAACAGGACAGTAGCGTGAGGACATTGATATTCAGAAGCGACTCTGCTCGGCCCACCGAGGAACAAAACTACCAGCCTGAGAACATGGAGGCTCGTCTACCTCGTCTACACCAGGGAGGTGAAGAGTATCACACGTCTCAACTAAATCTATCTAAATCTATTGTTTCTGTCCATTGATAGACACCTTTACATATTGTAAATGTTCTGATGTTCTGTTCCTGAGAAAAATTCATCTCAAACTTCCTGGAAATGTCTTGACATGAATCACTGGGTTTGGGGTGGGCGGGGCTAATGTGGTGATGTAAGCACATCCTAGCTGCCAATCTAACCAGAGTTGTATCAATTAAGTTTTTCTGACTTCATTTCAACTACTTGAATACCAGTCAGTCACACTTTGTTGAATGGGAGGGGCTAATATTATCAGCCAATCAGTGTCCAGTACTGTCCCAGTCAATCACAGTGGTATAGCTGCATGGGCAGAGCAAGGCACTAACACTGCAGGGTTGGGGGTTTGATTCCCACTGGGGCCTCCAACCATAAACATGTTCAAACTCATGTACACACACACACACACACACACACAATAACAATCCATCATTGAGTTTAAATTACAAACCTTTATTGATAAATTACCATTTCTACATGTGATTGGTTGATTCATGTCATGTGACGCGGTTTCTCTGGTTCTTTTTATTCCTTTTATTATTAACACGCTAACAGAGTTTTGAACTAGGAAGTGGCACACTGGGAGCGTCTGTGTTTTCAGTGGACTGCCCCTTTAAAGGGTTACCTTGAGATTTAGAATTTTTAAAAGTCTGTTATCTTTCTTGACCAGGAACTTGTCGAGGGCTAAATGCCGACAGTGGAACTTTTTCAGTTAACAGAAAAACTACTGGGAAGCATGTTAACTTTTCTGATTGAAACCAGCGACAGTAAAGACCCTCTAGAGCAGCTGAAGACAATTTAGAAACTTCTTCCCCGTAATCTGACAGGTGGCTGGTGACGAAACATTTGGGTATTTCTTGGTTCTAGTGAAGTAAACCATGAAATCCAGTTCCTCCTGGTCTCATGTGTAGGTGACAGGAATTAGGCTTTCATTTAACTCCACATGTCAAGGTATCCCTTTAAGGACTTTAAATCCATGATTCTCCTAGTTATAAAATATTTCAGCTTCTCTCTGATTTCAGACCAGCCCAACCACAGCCTCGCCGTAGCAGACATACAGGGATGGGAAAGTTACTTTTTAAATGTAATTTTCTGCAGTTGGCATTTTGCTCTTAAATTTGCTTCGTCACTTCCTGTGGGCGGAGAAGTAACCATACCTGACACCAGATTTTAATTTGTGAATCTGCGGTGTCTCGGTTAGTGGGGGTGGGACTTCCTGGTTTAGGCTGGGAAGACGGCTAGAATCTGGACTAGTGCAGCTTTAAATCATGCCTCTTGCTATTAGTACATACTATTAATCCTCAGCCAGAGCCATAGGTTATACAAGTTAGGCAAACCTGAGTTATAAAGGATCCTCCTCAGGACTTAACCGGTTATAACCCATGTCTCTCAGCCTCACTAGTCTAACCAGCTACTGGCTGTTGTACCGACCTCTGTCTGGGATTCAGGGTTGAGGAGACGCTAAGGCACAGTCGGCTCTGACACATGGAAAATAACAACACCATGGATTTAACACTGTGACACATAGAGTATTACCAGGAGTGGACATCGTTGTGACAGTAACTCACTTCTCTTCATACAGAGATGTAATTAGTCAAACCTACGATTAATAAAACTACATTCATCGTTTTGTTTCTTGTCTAGTTGTTGGAGTTTGACGGTGCTAGAGATATATTAATACATAGCTTCCTACACAGTTTCACTTCCTGTACAAAGAAACTGCTTCAATACTGAGAGGGACTGAGACCCGTTCAGTTACTCTGTAGATCCTAGAAAGGAAGGTAGAAAGAAGGGAGGGGGGCTCCCTTCTTTCTACCTTCCTTTCATTCCTACTTCCTTGTTTCCTACCTCCCTGCAGAAACCTCTTATCTTTGACGACTGATTGCTAACAGCCAGCTTTGTGCAGCAGCACATCCTTCACAGAAAGAGAATGGATAGAAAGGTCTTTTTACCCTTTATCGATTCAGGGAAGGAAGGCTAAGCATGCATCCTCTGATCAGCCCCGCCCTGCTTCACATTCAGTTAACACATTCACACTGGGAGCTGACCAGTACAACCACAGTCTTATACTGGTGACCACTAGACCACAAGTGTTAGTTCTTCCAACATGTCTTGGAGACAGAGCTGCTCTGGAGGCAGAAATAATCTCATTGGTTGAGTTAAACATCAGTGGGCGGAGCTGGCTAAGTAACAGATGAGCTAGCTAATATTATGAAGCCTAGTGCTCTGCTGCTTACTGAAAAAATGCAATCTAGCCATACAAGTTATCCAGGTTAGCTAGTTAGCCTAGCTACCTTCCAAGTTCAAACTAGCCATATTAGCCTATAGCTATCTAGATAAGCTAGTTAGCTAGCCGACCCTCCAAGATCATGAATGAATTTTGACCAGTTCCTTCATTTTTGCCAATTAGCTAACTTAGCCAACTAGCTAGCTAAAACTAACTGCGGTTTAACTCAACCAGTCAGATTTCTACCTCCAGAGCAGCTCTGCCTGTTTGCAGAACTAAAACTGGGAGCTGGCCAGTACAACCACAGCCTTCTACTGGTGGCCACTGAGCAGCTCCACTCTTTGCTCAAGGGCACCTTTATGGTCAGAAGGAAATCAGAAGTTCCTTGTGTTCCCCAACAAGTTCCTCATGTTCCCCACTGGAGATTTGACCTGGCATCCTAATTTAACCTTTAGAGCGCTGCTGCTTTTCCATACAACAACATCCTAAGTTTAGTTCTTGAGCAGCCGTGTATGTTAACAAAAGGAGATTTCCTTTCTATCCATTCTGATTCTGTCCTTCCTCTACCTGCTTTACATTAGACCAGGAAGTTGGAGGGAAGCGTCAGTTTGGAGAGTACTGAAACAGGCTCCTGCTATTACAACTGCTGGTTGTGCAAGTGCAGCAACTTCTTAATTCTGCTATAGATTAAACATAATTTCCTGCACAAACAGGAAGCAGTAGGGGTGACACTGTGTCCATAGAGCAATATCATACAAATGGCCGCCTGGGAGAGGACAGGATGGAGAGAATGATAGACAAAGTGATACAGCTGTGGAACAGAGGCATGAGGAGTATCCATTGGAAGAAAGATGGAGGGAAAGGGATGGAGAGATTGTGCTGACAGATGGAGAGAAAAAATAAAGTAGGGGTGGAAGGAAGGAGGAGAGTGAAGAAGAAGAGGAGAAGGTGGTCTAAGGAATGGTAGAGGAGTGGATGGATGGTAAGGCTGATAGAGGAGTAGAACGAGAAATAAAAACAAGAATGAAGTGCACTGCGAAGATTGGCACGAGAGAGGGATGGAAAGAGGAAGACGCAAAAGAGAAGAGAAGGATGGATTTATTGAGGTGGAGGTCTAATTGATCTGAGATGGATGGTGTGACGGATGAAGGGACGGATGGGGAAAGACAGCTCTAGCTGGAGATGGACAAGATGGCCGACGTGTCTTTAGCCTTGTCGAAGAAGATGGCAGACTCGTTGGCTGTCTTCAGCTTGACCTGGGCGGAGCCTGGGGAACCGTGAGCTGTGGTTGGCTGACACTCCTGGCAACAGCAGCAGCAACAGTCCATGAAGGCCTGGCCAAGAGCCTGAAATACAGACGGACAAACAATTTTTGAGGTATGTTGTTTTCTGCGGTCTGTACTTTTGTTTCTCCCTGTATTGGATTCCCTATTCATTCCATGTTTTATTGCACTTTTGCCAATCTTTCTACTGTCGACTGTACATTTCTAAATGGTTAACATGTAAGAGCCAGTCGGAGCCCTTCCACGACCTAAAATTGTTCTTCCTTCCTGGTTGGTTAATGTTGTTTTCCAGCCTGGTTTCCATCTAATACCATGGATGGGTAGACCAAGTTGTCCAATACACTTCCCTGACTTCCCTAGAGAATTGATCAAATTCCCAATCTGGAATACACTTCTCAAAATTCCATGATCGATGGGAACTCTGCCTAATAGTCTTCCAAGCCACACAAGCTGTATGGCTGAAAATAGCTGCTATAGGATTGGCTGAAAGTTCAGCTGTAACTTTTCAGCGCTGAATAACAAGGAAATAAGGAAACTGCGGTCAACACTGGCCAATGATTCTCTTGATGGAGAAAATAAATCGACTTTTTGGTGACCGGTTTCTGGAGCTACTGGCGATGCAAACTCGCGATTACTTCCATTGATCGTGTCCTTTTCCCAGTACAGTTCTCTGCTGTCATGAATCTATGAATCATTGCGTGTTATGAACCATCTGACCTACCTTACACAGACAAAGTAGCAACACCGGCGTCACCGATGTCTTGAAGAACAACAGGAAGTGA
The DNA here is from genome assembly GCA_034670405.1 of Hoplostethus atlanticus. NCBI lineage: Eukaryota > Metazoa > Chordata > Actinopteri > Trachichthyiformes > Trachichthyidae > Hoplostethus > Hoplostethus atlanticus. The sequence goes on along the minus strand of JAXDDX010000293.1, from coordinate 214,831 downwards.
TGCAACAGTGCCAACATGGCTGCTGTGTCCTCAGAGACAGTGATGTGTGTGTACGCTAGCGTGATGTTGCACACGTGTTCGGGCAGTGCACAAACCCCGTACACCACGGCTAGCGCCAACACCGTACAGCCCAGCTGGCGCTCCACCGCCTGGTGCTGCTGCCGCTTCTGATTGGAGGAGCGGTCGTCATGACTACGCTGCTTTTGGGTGGAGCTGGTGTCATTGCTGACGTTGCAGGTGGCCAATTGGCAGAGGAAGGTGAAGACGACAGGGAGGCAGAAGTAACAGCCGAAACACCACCACATACGACCCTGAAAACAGAGAAAATGGAAGCACCCTCACACACCATGCCGAGCGAACAAGGCAATGTCATTTGATTTCTTTTACAGGTAGACAGGAAACAGCAAACAAGTACAGAAGGAAAAAAATAAGTAGGTAGCAGGTTCAATCCTCAGCCGGGGGGTCCAGAGCCCTGTTGGTTTTCTATCCTACCAGGTAGTTAACTGGCGTCCCTGGTGGAAACTAGTCCCTGGATTGAAACCAGCAGGGCTCTGGGCTCCGCGGACCAGGACTAAGAACCACTTTAGCATACAAGTTCACATATTGACACTGTTCTGAAGTTTTATGGTTTCTTCTGGACATTGACAATACACTGAACTGCAGTTTGTAGTGCTGTGTCTTCGCTGAGGAGAGTCAGGTAGGTTACTGTTCTGCTCCTACTAGCATGATGGGTTGAAGGTACAGATATGACTCCAGATGAGACGAAGGTAGGTAGGTAGGTAGGTAGGTAGGTGGGTAGGTAGGTGGGTAGGTGGGTAGGTGGGTAGGTAGGTGGGTAGGTAGGTAGGTGGGTGGGTAGGTAGGTAGGTAGGTAGGTAGGTAGGTAGGTAGGTGGGTAGGTAGGTGGCTAGGTAGGTGGGTAGGTAGGTGGCTAGATAGGTAGGTGGGTAGGTAGGTGGGTAGGTAGGTGGGTAGGTAGGTAGGTGGGTAGATGGGTAGGTAGGTAGGTAGTTTGTGGTACTCTGTGTCTATGTGGTAGTTTGTGGTATTTTGTGGTACTTTGTGGTACTGTATGGCTCTATGTGGTACTTTGTGGTACTCTGTGTCTCTGTGTGGAAGTTTGTGGTACTTTGTGGTACTCTGTGTCTCTGTGTGGTAGTTTGTGGTACTTTGTGGTACTGTATGGCTCTATGTGGTAGTTTGTGATATTTTGTGGTACTCTGTGTTTCTGTGTGGTAGTTTGTGGTACTCTGTGTCTCTATGTGGTACTTTCTGGTACTCTGTGTCTCTATGTGGTAGTTTGTGGTACTTTGTGGTACTCTGTGTCTCTATGTGGTAGTTTGTGGTAGTTTGTGGTACTCTGTGTCTCTGTGTGGTTGTTTGTGGTACTTTGTGGTACTCTGTGTCTCTATGTGGTAGTTTGTGATACTTTGTGGTACTGTATGGCTCTATGTGGTAGTTTGTGATACTTTGTGGTACTCTGTGTTTCTGTGTGGTAGTTTGTGGTACTGTGTGGTACTCTGTGTCTCTATGTGGTACTTTCTGGTACTCTGTGTCTCTATGTGGTAGTTTGTGATACTTTGTGGTACTCTGTGTCTCTGTGTGGTAGTTTGTGGTACTGTGTGGTACTCTGTGTCTCTATGTGGTACTTTCTGGTACTCTGTGTCTCTGTGGTAGTTTGTGATACTTTGTGGTACTCTGTGTCTCTGTGTGGTAGTTTGTGGTACTTTGTGTCTCTATGTGGTAGTTTGTGATACTTTGTGGTACTGTATGGCTCTATGTGGTAGTTTGCGGTGACCAGTCGGTCCTGTGTGTGTGTCTGGGTATCTTCTTACCTGGTAATATCTCAGCAGCAGTGAATGGAGGGAGTCGGGGAGGTACAGGGAGAGAGATGAGGAGGGAGTGATGGTGCAGGAGTCCACCAGCCTCCCGGTAGAAGGAAACACCGCCTGGCTGAGCTGCCACAGGAAGAGCTCCGGGCTGGACAGGACCAAGGCACCCAGCCAGACCATCAGGAGCTTCAACAGCACCGACCGGCATCGCTCCACCCGCCGGGCCTTAGGATGGCAGGTGCTGGTGGCCGCATGGAATCGATCGATACCCAGAGCACAGAGGGAGAAGGAGGTGATTCCCAGAGAGGTTATCTGGAGAGACGAGGAGGGAGAGGATCTGGTCAACCTGTAGGCATGCTGGGAACTTTAACTGAGCAAAAGAAGAATCAAGAAGTTCCACACATTCACACTGGGAGCTGACCAGTACAACCACAGTCTCTACTGGTTCCACTGGGAGCTGACCAGTACGACCACAGTCTCTACTGGTTCCACTGGGAGC
>JAXDDX010000293.1:197500-207500 GCA_034670405.1 Hoplostethus atlanticus | reverse complement strand
ATGACAGAATACAGTAATATGTTCGGTGGCGTCGACAATTCCTCAAAGGTTTCGGTAAAATCACGGTAAAGTTGCAGTCGTCTGGAATGATTCGAGTTTCAGTCCAGAGATGAAGAAACGTCGTGGTGTTTGTCAACGTGACCAGGAGATTTTAATTGATGTTCCAGCTCCAATTCTCAACTGGAAATACTGGGCAGGATGTAAGCAACTCCCCTCTCTCTCTCTCTCTCTCTCTCTCTCTCTCTCTCTCTCTCTCTTCTTCTTCTTCTTCTTCTTCTTCTTCCTCCTTTTTCTCTCTTCTTGTCTTTTCTTCTCTTTAAATATCCCAATTTTCCAGTTTAGTATCCCGTTATATTTTACCGTCCATCTGTAATTGCAGTCAGCGGTGTAGATGGGAACAGCCCAGACCCTGGAGCTCCAGGATTTCCAGGGGTGCTGGCGGGGCTCGGTGTCCGTGTCAGGGGTGCTGTGTCTGGGGTCGAGGCAGCTGAGAGACTGGGCGTCCTGGAGCTCTGGGTCTCTGGGAACAAGCAGCCCTCTGGAGCATGGCTGGATGGAGCCTTTGTCAGGAGACACACACACACACACACACACCGACAGAGAAACACATGGAGACACACACACACACACACACACACACACACACCGACAGAGAAACACATGGAGACACACACACACACACACACACACACACTAAGAAATCACACATACACGCACACACACAGATAGACCTACACACATACAAGGCATACAAACAAGGTTGGCAGACATACACACACACACACACACACACACAGTTTGGGCCTCACATACTGAGCTAGGGGTTCTCACACACACACACACACACACACACACACACTGGGGCATACACACACTTATTTATACAATCACACACGGACACTTTCTTTTGCTTGGTCTGTCTCTCTCTCACACAGGCACACACACACACACACACACACACACACACACACACACACACACAGCGCCTCCTCAGTGCTGCTGCCTCCTAGTGGTGGTTTTCTTGGGAACAAGAGCCAACTGAGTTCACACTGACAGAAACTATTCTGACTGGAATACTGATTAGTGTGTGTGTGTGTGTGTGTGTGTGTGTGTGTGTGTGTGAGAACAGGGCGTAAATCTATGCAAGGTGAAATTTGCATTTCTAGTCCTGAAGAGATTTACTCTCTCGCTGTCTGGAAAATGGAAAATGGCCGTGAGGCTCTTTGAAACGTAACAGACACACTTTCATCCACAGCAGCCTGCATACATGTTAGCAGGGGAGGCCCCAGTGGGAATCAAACCCCCAACCCTTACAGTGTTTAAAGCCCTGCTCAACTCACTGAGCTGCAGGACAACAAGCTGGTTTTCTTGGTGTTTGTGGAGCCACCAGACACGAGGCCGAGACCCATCCGACCTGATCGGCAGGTAAACCTGGTGAGGGAGAATCACTGGCTTGTATTTACCATGTTACTTAGCCTGCAGTTCCACTTTCCACCACTGGAGGCCGCTCTCTCTCTCCATGTCAATACAGCTAACAGACTGATGGACACGTCTACATTCTAGTCATTTCTGTGTCTTTGGTATCCAGAGTGACTTCCAGCAGTGGAATAAGCTTCAATTTCTAGATCACCAACTTTACAAATAAGCAGTAAGGAGGTCAAAGGTCAGAGTCTTAGTGACAATAAATAAGAAATATTCCTGGAAGATTGGTAACTGATTGGTAAGAGTTTATTACATATTATTGAGTCAACTAAGCTGAGGCACTCTTGTGTACAAAAGTTAAAAAGCCATTATGTTTCTGGTTATCTGGTAAAAATAACAAGGCTGAAATAAAACAGAATGAAATAAAACAGAATGAAATAAACGCTTTTTAACTTCCTTTGTCAGGTATTCATTTACACTTGACTCCAATCAGTACTTTTTTTTTGCAAACAGATTAATAGTTTGGAGAAGCATAAAGCAAGAACACACGCTGGTATCCCCTCTCAAACTTGATGTGGATTGTTTTATACCCACTCAGGTGCCAGGTGGGTGGAGCTCACCACATAGAACAGTAGAACGAGCGCCAGGAAGTTCAGACAATCACAGCAAAGTATTTGAAAGTTTCATTTTTCTGTAATTGGCATCTTGCCTGACACTATCTGAATTCTCCTGCGGTGGTAAGCCCCGCCCATCTGATGCTGCAAGAACATTGAAAAAAGGCTAAGAATTTTTGCAAAAAATAATAGTAATGAAAGCACCCACGGCATTATTTGGGTTTTTACCAAACCTACATATCGGTTTGGTGTTTCATCTCTTTAGCGCGTTTGTTTTCAGTTGAGCTGCAAAACCAAAGAACCTCCTGCATGTTCATATATGCATCTTACATCTTGGGGTGTGTGTGTGTGTGTGTGTGTGTGTGTGTGTGTGTGTGTGTGCATAGATGACCTGGTACTCCAAGCAAGTTAAAGCTGCACTCGGCAAGTCAACGGCCTCAAGTGGCAGCAAGATGTAACTGTTTGAACGTTTGAAGGACTTCATTACCCAGAAATCCTGTGCAGCGAGGTCAGTAAACTAAATGTGTTCTTTTCAGTGTGTGGTGGGTGGAGGAGGTGAAGGAGGAGGAGACAGTCTGGATTTCACTCTGAAAGGACGACACCGACTTTATGCGAACGCACTATTGGAACTACACTCCCCACCCTGCAGGACTTGTACACCAGGAGGTGCAGAACCAGAGCCTGCAGGATCATGAAGGATCCTCACCACCCCAACAACGGACTGTTTCAGCTGCTGCGGTCAGGCAAGCGCCTCCGTAGTCACGCTGCCAAAACAGAGAGACTGAGACGGAGTTTCTTTCCTCAGGCCATCAGGACTGTGAACTCCGACCTCACCAGGACCCCACCAAGACACACACACTGCCCCTCTTATGCACACACACACACACACACACTCAGGTAATGACTACACATAATTTATAGTATATTACATTCATACGATTTCCCTTACTACTATATTTTCATTTCCCAAAGTGCTCTTACTGTATATATTGTGTTGTTTTTTTTATATAAGAGCTCTTACTGTAATTACTGTAATACTGTAAATATTGTTTTTTTACTGTAAATACTGTGTACTGTTGCCCTTTTGCACATTCCCGTGAGCATTGCCACTTTTCATTTCACTACACACCCCGTGTGTGTATGTGACAAATAAAGTTCTTGAATCTTGAATCTTGAATGAGAAACCGTCTTCTTGGTCAACTTCTCTTTTCCATGTTCTGACAGGAGAACCACCAGGATCATGTCTGGTGTCTCTGGTAGATCTCATGCTAACACGCTAGCATACAGTATGTTAAGGTCTCATAGGCAGCTAGCGTTATCTAACGTAACAAGATAAACCTTTTAGTATCCAGAGTTGGTGTCCGTCCTCTGTTGGTGCAGGCCTTTAAAGGGGCACAAAATGTCCATAACATATCTGATTGGGTTGATCGGGTTTTTGATCAATACCAACGACTCATCGATCTCAGCTGCTTGACCAGCTGCTGAGATTTCTGGTTTTAAAACTCACTTTGTGGTTTTACCTCTTCACTAGACGTTCATGTAGGAGCTCTGCTCCAGTCAGCAGCTTACTGATCTCCACTGGGAAAGTATTATGTTATTGTTTGTGTCCCTTACAGGCCAAGTTCAACGTCACCCCAAACAAGCGCAAGATTTTCACAGTATGACATCACAGCAGCTTTGGAAACTGTATTATATATAATGATATTTAGGTTGGCTCAACTTTTATTTTGGCGCTAGATTTAGACGGTTTTCAACATCCTGTTAGCGTCTATTCAACGTCAAAATGTTTGTTGGGTAACGACACCAGAAATTAACTTAGTAAACAAAATGAATAAAATGTGTGTATGTACGGTGTCTCAGTTAGTGTGGATGTGACGCAGCATCACTTCCTGGTTCAGGATGAGAAGCTTGAAGACAAAGTAAACGCTGTGATGAAGCTGCAGGAAGACAGGATGTTAACAGATCCCTGCAAGGAGGAGCTCATTTAGTCAACACACACCCTTACAGGATGTAGACACACACACACACACACACACACACACACACACACACACACACACACACACACAGGTACATACAATAGCCGTCACACATGTACAGTTGAGGTCGTAAGTTTACACTTACGCTGAAGACACTAACAGAATCACCATCCAGAGACGTCATGTGACCTCCATCAGTCAGTCAGGAGATCTACTCAGGAGATCTACTGTGTCCAGAATAAAAGAGAGTTGATCTCCCAGTTGATCAGAGATTTATTTCACTTTAAATTCACAATATCAGAATTCCAGTGGGTCAAAAGTTTACACACACCAAGTTCACTGTCCCTTTCAACAGCCTGGAAGCTTCTGGAAAATTATGTGATGACTTTAGAAGTTTTGGATTGGCTAATTGTCATTATTGGGAGTCAATTGGGGGTCCTGTACCTGTGGCTTTTAGGGCCTCCCTGCAGACCCAGGGTCGTCCTGGGAAAAGACATCAGCCAAGCTAAAGACATCAGCCAAGACATTAGAAGAAAAATGGTTTCTCCTTGGGAGCGATTCCCAAACGTCTGAAGGTACCACGTTCATCTGGACAAACAATAGTACATATAAACACCAGCACGCCATCGCATCGTTCAGGAAGGAGACATGTACTGACTCCTAGAGATGAACGTATGTTATGAACTGGTAAAGATGTTGGAGGTCACTGGTACATCCACAGTAAAGACAGCGCTGTATCGTCATAACCTGAAAGGCCACGACTCCAAAACCGGCATAAAAAGGCAAGACTGAAGTTTGCACTGTGACAAAGATCTGACCTTTCAGAGGAACGTTCTCCGGTCAGACGAGACAAAAACAGAATGATCAACGTTCTGTACGGAGGAAGAACGGTGAGGCTGGTCACCCAGAGAACACCATCCCAGCCGTGAAGCTCGGCGGTGGCAGCATCACGTTGAGAGGTTGTTCTGCTGCGAGAGGGACTGGAGCACTTCAGAAAATTGATGACATCATGAAGAAGGATGATGTGGATATTTTGAAACTTCATCTGAAGACATCAGCCAGAAAGCTAAAGCTTGGACGTGAATGGATCTTCTAGCAGGACAATGATCACAAGCATTCCTTCAAAGCATAGGTGTCATTTACACTGGGGACGCTGGGGACATGTCCCCACCACCTTTTGAAAGCATCATTTGTTAAAAATGTTCTTAAAAATAGCTTTCACCAAGAAATGTTAACTAACAAATGGTGTGAAATGTATGAATTCATTGTGTGGAATTTTAAAAGAATTAATAAAAAATCAAATCAATGATTTGAGTTTATTTTAAAATAAATATGGATAAATAAATAGAAATAATCTAATCCCTGCTCCAGTTTAATTCATGTTCTCACATATCGATATTTAAACCTTATGCTTAGAATGAGTCATGATTGGTTGAACTGACTCGTGAACTCTTGTGAACTCTGTTTCTCTAACGTTAAAAAGTATGCAGCATCGAGACAACAAGGCAGTGTAACTTAACATCTAAAGGTGAGGTTGACTTATTATCTTTAGCTAACGTGGTTAACGTTATTCCTTCAGTTGTTTCTATTTTGTCGTATTGTAGGGCAGTGATATTGGATATTGTTATCGCTCGGCTGACTGACATGCACTGGTGCTTTCTGTAGATATTGTGGTATTGGCACTGTTGGGTTGACATGGTGTTGCAGCTGTGGATGTGATGCATGTGGATGACTGTTACTTGTACGGTCGCCGTTGTTTGATGCTGAGTATTTTCGTACAGTCGACTCTCATGTCCCCACCACTTTTCAACACAAAGTGACGCCCTTGCTTCAAAGTAAAGGTTTTGGAGTGGCCGTCACAAAGCCCTAACCCTGACCCAATAGAGAATCTGTGGGCTCATGCGGGTTTGTGCAAGACGGCCCACAAACCTGAATCCGTTGCAGGAGTTCTGCCAGGAGGACCGGGCCGAGCTCTGGAGTGTCTGTAAACTTGTACAATAGACATTATGCACATACACACACGCTGTACATTCTGCCTTTAGGGCGTCTTACAGCTTGGAATAACACACACACACACACACACACACACACACACACACACTTTTACAATAGCCATTACACACTTACACACACAGTATCCATTACAGTCACACACACACAGCTGTTTTCCCTTCATTGGGGAAAGATACTATCAGGTCTCTCTGCAAACAGTTCAGTGAATAACCGACACACACACACACCCTCACATACACACACACACACACACACACACACACCCTCACATATACACACACACACACACCCTCACATATACACACACACACACACACACACCCTCACATACACACACACACACACAGAAATGTACACTCACTCAGAGAAAAAGACAATGTCTGTGTGAAAGTGTGTGTCCATGTCCGTTTGTGAAAAGGGTGTGTGTGTTTCTGTGTGTGCTTCTGTGTGTGTGTGTTTCTGTGTGTGTGTGTTTCTGTGTGTGCTTCTGTGTGTGTGTGTTTCTGTGTGTGTGTGTTTTTGTGTGTGTGCTTCTGTGTGTGTGTGTTTCTATGTGTGTGTGTTTCTGTGTGTGTTTCTGTGTGTGTGTGTGTGTTTCTGTGTGTGTGTTTGCATGTATATATGGAATATGTATGCATGCATGTGTGTGTGATATTGTCTGTGTATTTGCCAAGAGGGTGTGAGTGCCTGTGTGTGTGTGTGTGTGTGTGAGTGTGTGTGTGTGTATGAGTCAGTAGATCTCACAGATAACTGCAGTACCCACGTGATCTCCCATGATGCCTCAGGGCTGTGAGTCAGGTTGGAGCCTGGATAGGTCAGTTGGTAGAATGTCAGGGTCCAGGGTTCAAGCCCCGCCCCCCCCAGCGCTGCGTAGTCGTTTGTTTGCATTCCAGGAGTGGTAATGCTGCATTCATGACCTGTTGGATTTACAGGAAATATGAACTGCCGACTGTGAGAAACCACACCGTCTGCCTCCCAGCAGAAAGTACAAGTAGGGCTTCTTCTGAAATCTCCTGCTCATCGCAGGCAGTCCAAGACAATACAAATCTAAATTCTATCTATTTTATATTTTCACTCTAATCAATCAATTCTATTTACAAAACAAGAACAACATCTGCTGCAGTTCATTGTGGTTGAATGAATGTGGACGTGACCAACCAGCTAACAAGCAGACACATGTACAACCCAACAGGTAGTTGAGAACACACTCAGACGTGACGGGTTCAAACTATTACACGAAGTAAGGCTAAAGGCTAAAAGTGCATTTTAAAGCCGCACGTGGCGACTTTGCACGTTGGCGGCCCCAAGTGGCAGCAGGAGGTAACTGTCTGACTTCAGTGCCCATGATGCTTTTTACTGAAGGAAACCGAAGAGATGAGAGGAAGTGATCCGTTCAGCAGTGTGGCTGCTGGAGATAAATGATTAAATATGATTCCCGCTGTAATAGACAGGAAGTCAAGCAGGAAATGGAAAAGTCTCGCCAAATTAAAGTTTTCTCTACCGGACTCCAAAATGTTCCGTCAGAAGAAGAAAGCTCTTGTTTATTTACAACAAAGAAGATAGTCGCCAAATGTATCGCTGTGTTTTTCTTTGTTTCCACCTATCACTACCCCTTGACCTTGTCCTGTCCTGTCCGTCCCTGTTCCTTCGCTGCTTCTCCACCTATCTAGGATTTGAACCGCTAACTCCTTTATTTATCCTGTTCTCCCTCCTTCTACCTTCCGCTCTATTAATTATCTGTCTGTCTGGAAAGCACACGTCACCCCCCCCCCCCCACCCCCTTTATGGACACTGTGTTTTAATCCTCCTCCCCTCGCTCCTTTGGTTTGCCATCTCCTTATCCTCCTCCTCCTTCACCTCCTATTTCCCTCCCTCCCTCTCCTCCCTCTCCTCTCCTCCTCCTCCTCTCCTCTCCTCTCCTCTCCTCTCCCTCCTCTCCCTCCCTCTCCCCCCTCCTCCTCCTCCCTCTCCTCTCCTCTTCTCCTCCCTCCCTCCTCTCCTCTCCTCTCCTCTCCTCTCCTCTCCCTCTCCTCTCCTCCTCCTCTCCCTCCTCTCTCTCCTTTCTCTCCTCGCTCTCTCCTCTCCTCTCCTCTCCTCCTCTCCTCTCCTTTCTCCTCCTTCCTCTCCCTCCTCTCCTCCTCCTCTCTCCTCCTTCCTCCTCTCCTCTCCTCCTCTCCTCTCCTCCCTCTCCTCTCCTCCTCTCCTCCTCTTCCCTCCTCCTCTCTCTCCTCTCTCTCCTCTCCCCTCTCCTCCCTCTCTCCGTCCTCCACTCTCCTCCTCCCCTCCTCCTCTCCTCCCTCTCCTCCTCTCCTCTCCTCTCCTCTTCCTCTCTCTCTCTCCTCTCCTCTCCTCTCTCTCTCTCCTCTCCTCTCCTTCCCTCTCCATCTCCTCTCTCTCCTCCTCCTCCCTCATCTCCTCTCCACTCCTCTCTCCCCTCTCCTCCTCTCCTCTCTCTCCTCCTCCTCCCTCTTCTCCTCTCCTCTCCTCACCTCTCCTTCCCCTCTCCTCCTCCTTCTCTCCTCCTCTCCTCTCCCTCCTCTCTCCTCTCCTCTCACTCCTCCTCCTCTCTCCTCTCCTCCTCTCCTCTCGTCCTTTCTCCTCTTCTCTCAGCCTCATCTCCTCACTTCCTCTTCCTCTTCCTCCGCCCTCTCCGCTCACTCTCCTTTCTCTCTCTCCTCTCCTCCTCATCTCCTCTCCCCTCCTCCTCACTCTCCTTCCTCTCCTCTCATCCATCTCTCGCCTCCTCTCCTCTCCTCCCCTCTCCCTCTTCTCCTTCCTCTCTCCTCTCCTCCTCTCTCCCTCCCTCTCTCTCTCCTCCTCACTTCTCGCTCCTTTCCTCTCCGTCTCTCTCCCCTCTCCTCCTCCTCTCTCTCTCTCTCCTCTCATCTCTCTACCTCTGCACTCTCTCTCCTCTCCTCCTCCTCCCGTCTCCTCTCACTCTCCCTCCTCCTCTCGTCCTCGTCCTCTCCTTCCTCTCCTCTCTGCCCTCCATCCTCTCTCTCATCCTCTCCTCTCCTCTCCGCCTCCTGCTCGCTCATCCTCGTCCACTCTCTCCTCTGTCCTCCTCCTCGTCGCCTCGCCTCTCCTCCTCCCCTGACTCCGTCCTCCTCTCCTCTCTGCCTCTCCTTCCTCCTCTCCTCCTCTACCTCTCCTCCTCCTCTCTCTCCTCCTCTCTCTCCTCTCCTCTCTCCTCTCCTCCTCTCTCTCTCCTCCTCTCCTCTCCTCCTCTCTCCTCTCTCTTCCTCCTCTCCTCTCCTCTCCTCCTCTCTCCTCTCCTCTCCTCTCTCCTCCTCCTCCTCCTCTCCTCCCTCTCCTTCCTCTCTCTCCTCTCCTCCTCTCCTCTCCTCTCCTCCTCTCTTCTCCTCTCCTCTCTCCTCTCCTCTCCTCTCTCTCCTCCTCTCCTCCTCCTCTCCTCTCTCCTCCTCTCCTCTCCTTCTCTCCTCTCTCCTCTCCTCTCCTCTCCTCTTCTCCTCTCCTCTCTCCTCTCCTCTCCTCCTCCTCTCCTCTCCGCCTCTCCTCTCCTCTCCTCTCCTCCTCTCCTCTCCTTCTCCTCTCCTCTCTCCTCTCCTCTCCTCTCCTCTCCTCTCCTCTCCTTTCTCCTCTCTCCTCTCCTCTCCTCTCTCCTCTCTCCTCCTCTCTCTCCTCCTCTCTCCTCTCCTCTCCTCTCCTCTCTCTCCTCTCCTCTCCTCTCCTCCTCTCTCCCTCCTCTCCTCTCCTCTCCTCCTCTCCTCTCTCTCTCCTCTCCTCCTCTCCTCTCCTCTCTCTCCTCTCCTCCTCTCCTCTCCTCCTCTCCTCCTCCTCCTCTCCTCTCCTCTCCTCCTCCTCTCTCCTCCTCTCCTCCTCCTCTCTCCTCCTCTCCTCCCTCTCCTCCTCTCTCCTCCTCTCCTCTCCTCCTCTCCTCCTCTCCTCTCCTCTCCTCTCTCTCCTCTCCTCTCCTTCCTCTCCTCCTCTCCTCTCCTCCTCTCCTCTCCT
>JAXDDX010000293.1:185000-192500 GCA_034670405.1 Hoplostethus atlanticus | reverse complement strand
GAGGGAAGACAGACAGACACACAGACAGACAGACAGACAGGTCTGCTGTAACCTGGACTTGACGGCAGGGTCAGACCACCAGACGACAGACAGGCTCAGTGTTGGGAACTTCTACCTCTCAACCTCCTTTACTTGAGAGAGAGAGAGAGACAGGAGAGAGGAGTTTGTTCACTTGTTTACTTTAATTTGGATCATCAACATCATCAACAACAACAACAACAACAACAGACATCAGCCTGCAGGATGTCAGATTCTGCCTCCAGTTTCCTCCATATCGGGGATATTGTGTCCATGTACGCCGAGGGGTCAGTCAATGGCTTCATCAGCACGCTGGGGTGAGTCCGCTCCTACTGATCCTATAGTGATCCTATAGTGATCCTATAGTATATCTTAGAAGGTTACTATACAGATGTTCCATTTACAGTGGTGCTGTAGGAGGTGAAACACTCAGGACCAACACAGAACACTAGAAGCCCCTATAGGATACTATAGTTATACTATTATACTCTGACCATGTATACACCTGTAGTAATCTGAAAATCTATTTTTAGTAGGATGCTGTACAAATACCACATATTCAGTAGGAATGCTATAGTATTAGTAGTATGTAGTATTACTATAGGAGATAAAATGTCTAAAAGTATGGTCAGACACTATAAAGTTATTATTGACACAGACACACTTTAAGTCCCTATAGGAATACTATAGGAGTACTATAGGAGTACTATAGCAGATAACACAAAACAAGCATAGTGCTTTAAGGTCGCTAGAAACACCACAGGGACATTATAGTAATTTATATTATCTGTCACTGGATGGATCAATAAACACTAATAAACTGACTCTACTGTGAAGTTAACAGTAAACTATCAGACCCTGTGTTATCAAATGAACGCTATACTGATACCACCGGCAATACAACACCATAAAGTGCGATAACGTCACTATAAATTCACAAGTTCCTTTAGGAGTATTATAGGAATACTATAGGAGATAAAGTGTTTTATAGTTCTACACTCACAGTTGCTATAAGAGGTATATGGTGAGTTATAACACCACAACAGCTTCTGTCAGTGGATGTATCAGTGAGAACTATAGGAGTCATATAGTTACACCATAGGACTGTGAAGTCACTAGACAGTCACTGTACAGCACAGACACTTTATCTCCCCCATAGGATATTATACTGATGAAATAGAAACACCATAGAATAATAGAATACTGTAAAGTCACTATTGACAAGTTAAATAAAAATCCTGTTGTATCTATTATAAGAAACAGAGGCCTCGGTGCATCCTGGTGGCTCAGTGGTCTACTGTCTCTACTGTCTCTACTGTACTGTCTCTACTGTACTGTCTCTACAGTCTCTACTGTCTCTACAGTCTCTACATTCTCTACTGTCTCTACAGTTTCTACTGTTAACAGCCAAAAACAACAATCAAAAAAGAAACAAAGAAACTCAAACTCTTACTTGTGTTAACTTGCATGTTGTAGTGACAAGAGAACGTGTCAGGTCAGGTACACACACACCTGTGTGTGTGTGTGTGTGTGTGTGTGTGTGTGTTTGAGGCTCACAGTTGGGGGTTACATTGTTCTTTTGAAGACAGCATGTTCCCACACACACACACACACACACACACACACACTGTGGTAGCCATGTCTGACTGTATGGCAGGAAAGGGAAGTGGTGCCAGTGTGTCCAAGAGAGATTTCCAGAGTGTGTGTGTGTGTGTGTGTGTGTGTGTGTGTGTGTTTCTGTTCATTTTCTTATTTTACACTATCTGTGTGTACATATGGTATACTTGTGTATGTGCCTATCTTTCCTGTGTGTGTGTGTGTGTGTGTGTGTGTGTGTGTGTGTGTGTGTGTGTGTTTCCTGTGGTAACACACCTACTCTGCTGTGCTTCACTGATCTGAACTTTCATAGCGCCACTTAAAGACTTGTTGAATTTCACTGGTTCCTGTTGGTTTGAATGGAAAGTGCTAAAAATGCTAACAATGCTAACACGCTGTTTATTGGTTAACAGAAGCTCCAGTGCAGAAACTTTTTCACCACACTGTGACTGACAAATACAGTCTAGAGACAGAGAGAGAGAGAGAGAGAGAGAGAGAGAGAGAGAGACCAACAGACACAGAGAGAGAGAAAGAGAGAGAGGGAAACAGTGATGTGAATAGCCTGCTAGGAGAGAGAGAGACAGGGAGGTAGAGAGACAGGTAGGGAGACATACAGGGAGACAGTGATCTGAATGTATGTATGTCTGTCAGCATCGAGCAGTAGACAGGTTCTCTCTCCAGTCTATAGACCAGTAGACAGGTTCTCTCTCCAGTCTGTGGACCAGTAGACAGGTTCTCTCTCCAGTCTGTGGACCAGTAGACAGGTTCTCTCTCCAGTCTATAGACCAGTAGACAGGTTCTCTCTCCAGTCTGTGGACCAGTAGACAGGTTCTCTCTCCAGTCTATAGACCAGTAGACAGGTTCTCTCCAGTCTATAGACCAGTAGACAGGTTCTCTCTCCAGTCTATAGACCAGTAGACAGGTTCTCTCTCCAGTCTGTAGACCAGTAGACAGGTTCTCTCCAGTCTATAGACCAGTAGGCAGGTTCTCTCTCCAGTCTATAGACCAGTAGACAGGTTCTCTCCAGTCTATAGACCAGTAGACAGGTTCTCTCTCCAGTCTATAGACCAGTAGACAGGTTCTCTCTCCAGTCTGTGGACCAGTAGACAGGTTCTCTCCAGTCTATAGACCAGTAGACAGGTTCTCTCTCCAGTCTATAGACCAGTAGACAGGTTCTCTCTCCAGTCTGTGGACCAGTAGACAGGTTCTCTCTCCAGTCTATAGACCAGTAGACAGGTTCTCTCCAGTCTATGGACCAGTAGACAGGTTCTCTCCAGTCTATAGACCAGTAGACAGGTTCTCTCTCCAGTCTATAGACCAGTAGACAGGTTCTCTCTCCAGTCTGTGGACCAGTAGACAGGTTCTCTCCAGTCTGTGGACCAGTAGACAGGTTCTCTCTCCAGTCTATAGACCAGTAGACAGGTTCTCTCTCCAGTCTATAGACCAGTAGACAGGTTCTCTCTCCAGTCTGTGGACCAGTAGACAGGTTCTCTCCAGTCTATGGACCAGTAGACAGGTTCTCTCCAGTCTATAGACCAGTAGACAGGTTCTCTCTCCAGTCTATAGACCAGTAGACAGGTTCTCTCTCCAGTCTATAGACCAGTAGACAGGTTCTCTCTCCAGTCTGTGGACCAGTAGACAGGTTCTCTCTCCAGTCTATACACCAGTAGACAGGTTCACTCTCCAGTCTATAGACCAGTAGACAGGTTCTCTCTCCAGTCTGTAGACCAGTAGACAGGTTCTCTCTCCAGTCTATAGACCAGTAGACAGGTTCTCTCTCCAGTCTATAGACCAGTAGACAGGTTCTCTCCAGTCTATAGACCAGTAGACAGGTTCTCTCTCCAGTCTGTAGACCAGTAGACAGGTTCTCTCCAGTCTATAGACCAGTAGACAGGTTCTCTCTCCAGTCTGTAGACCAGTAGACAGGTTCTCTCCAGTCTATAGACCAGTAGACAGGTTCTCTCTCCAGTCTGTGTACCAGTAGACAGGTTCTCTCTCCAGTCTATAGACCAGTAGACAGGTTCTCTCTCCAGTCTGTGGACCAGTAGACAGGTTCTCTCCAGTCTGTAGACCAGTAGACAGGTTCTCTCTCCAGTCTATAGACCAGTAGACAGGTTCTCTCTCCAGTCTATAGACCAGTAGACATGTTCTCTCTCCAGTCTGTAGACCAGTAGACAGGTTCTCTCCAGTCTATAGACCAGTAGACAGGTTCTCTCTCCAGTCTATAGACCAGTAGACAGGTTCCTCCTCCAGTCTATAGACCAGTAGACAGGTTCTCTCCAGTCTATAGACCAGTAGACAGGTTCTCTCTCCAGTCTGTGGACCAGTAGACAGGTTCTCTCTCCAGTCTATAGACCAGTAGACAGGTTCTCTCTCCAGTCTGTGGACCAGTAGACAGGTTCTCTCTCCAGTCTATAGACCAGTAGACAGGTTCTCTCTCCAGTCTATAGACCAGTAGACAGGTTATCTCTCCAGTCTATAGACCAGTAGACGGGTTCTCTCTCCAGTCTGTAGACCAGTAGACAGGTTCTCTCCAGTCTATAGACCAGTAGACAGGTTCTGGACCAGGAGAGGAGGTCTTCAGATCTTCTGTTAGGAACATTTTATGAATCGATCAAACCGACCCGACAGGTTCCCTGCCGAACGCTCAGTAGTTAATGGTGATTGGACGGTTGCCAGCCGCCATCTGGGAGAAGTTACTATGTCGTCTTGTCTTTACTGTTCTCTGAGCTGTAACACACTAGAACATTACTGGACTTTACTGTCGGTCTACTCGTGGTGGGCCTCTACAGATCTACAGGGAGACGCTTAAAGCAACCTAGTTCTGAATGTGATGACGTTCTGGATCCGGCTCTGCTCTCCACTGACGGTTTTCTCAAATTTTTCAAAATTACATTAATTGTAGGGTTAGTAACGACATACTCCTAAAAATGACAAATCCATATTTTTAAAGCTGATTTTTAAAGTGAATACAGATCACCTCATTCTACAACATATATATATATATAATATATATATATTTCAGAATCAGAACCATACAGCTAGTAGTTTCCTCATACCAAGTAATCTGTAATGGATTACAACAGACAGAAGTGAACAGGGGCGGTCAAGTGAGGTCGACTTTGATTGGTTGCTTGTAATGTTGGTTGATCTAGGAATTGAATCTGATTCCATCTGTGTTGATTTCATTGGACGTCATTCTGGATAAGAGCTTCAGTTAAATGTTTGTGAGTATCTGGTGTAACTGAGGTCTTTGTTTTGTTTTGTGTGCTGCTTGTCATGGACTCCTTGTGATTTGGCCTCTAGTTGTTGGCAGAGCACCCAGACACTCTATTGCAATCTATTCTCATCGATAAAGACTGTCGTTCTACTTCTGAGTGCTAATACACTTTTAGCTAAACCTCTTTCCTGTGTGACCGTGGAAGGAGGCAGATCTGCTCAAAATGGAAGCTGAATTCATTTCAAACACATAACAAGAGGAGTCCTTGATTTGTCATCTTGACCAGAGGCAGCATGGATGAAGCACACCTTTATTTAAATACCTGGATCCACAGTCAAATCTTCCTGGAGGCGGGAGGTGGAGGGAGGACACACCTTAGTTTCTCCTTTATTGAATCAGGTCGTCTCACTGAGGTCCAGATCTCTTTTTCAAGAAAGAGTGAAGAAGAAAAAACATTCAGAAAAGGAAAACATAATTCAGTCACACGTCAAACAAGCCTCAAACGACAGGTCAGCTGATAGACACAATCAATTATCAATCAATTATGACAACATGTGTACAGAATATGATCACAACACTGAAAGACTCTTTCATGTGAAAATAATTTATACATTTTTGTGAATTAGGTCTTTAGTTTCTCCCATCCGAAGAGCTTCTGGGGGCTTTCTCTCAACCACAAATAGCCACTGCTCTGATTGGCTGGCGGTACTAGAGCCCCGCCCCCTCCTCAGCCTCAAATGTGATATTTGCATGGGACCAAAACTACCTGGGGAAATCCAGTCATCTGTAATACAGTAATACAGACACTGCAAATCTACCAAGTCTTTAATTAAAAGAAAAACATCCAGTACAGATTATTACATTTCAGCCTCTATTTGTTTTTCGTTTTCTTCGTTTTCTTCTTCTTCTTTGCAATTTTTATCTTCCTCCTCTCATGGAGGCAGTAGTGGAGACCATCCATTTTTGGTTTAAACTTCAAATTCTGCTTTGCTAAATCAGGAAGTGACAAACTGTCAGATCTTGGTGTGTGATGTGAAAACCCCCTCTGGCAGATTTCTGGTGACATAGCCCCGCCCCCTCTGGTGGCCATCTTGGAGGTCCTCAGCTCTCTGAACAGCTGATTGTGTTTCTGTCCATCTCAACAGAATTGAATGTACAGGAACTAAGTTAGCCTGCTAGCTAGTTAGCTAGCTACCAGTTTGTTCAGGCTGAGTTGACCAGGTAGACAGTCAGTCAGACAGACAGACAGACAGACAGACAGACAGACAGCAGTGAGTTATAGGGAGCTCTCACTCTGTCAACTCAACATACTTCTGCCTGTCAGGTCTGCATTGTCTTCTGGTGTGTGTGTGTGTGCGTGTGTGTGTGTGTGTGTTGTGTTTGTGTTGGCCTACATTCAACCATGTGTCCATACATGCACCTGTACAGATGTTCTCTGTCTGTATGAATGCTTGTGTAAGAAAGGAGGAATGACTGAAAGTGAGATCACACACACACACACACACACACACACACACACACACACACACGCACACACACACACACATACACACCTGTGAAGTCTCTCTATTCCTGTAGTGAGCAGACAGACAGTAGTCAGGAGGATTACCGGTCCATTCACACACACACATTAGCTATATTAGACTGTTTCCACACACATTTGACTGTGTGTGTGTGTGTGTGTGTGTGTGTGTGTGTGTGCGCCCCAGGACTGCCGGAGGCCCCTTCTGTTTCCTAAACACTGATCATTAGGCAGATTAGCAGTAATGACCACACACACACACACACACCAGGTTCTGGGATCAGTTTTCTAATCTGGATCAGAATCCTACAGGGTTGCTAGTCCAGGATCAGACTGATCTTTCTGATTTTGTCTCAGTTTTTCAGAAAATGATCAAATAGCATCATTCTGATCCAGATCAGGATTACAGTCTGTGTATAGTCTGTCTCCATCTGTTGGATGAAGGATGTGGAACATGTTGGGCAGATACGAGGGAACCTGAGGAGGAATGTAAAAGACTTATTCACGTATCTACACGACTAATAATTACAATTCCAACTTCCCATTTCTCTGCAAATGGTTTTCATTCATGAATTCAAGGACTCTTGTAAATAAATGTTCACAAGAGCAGCTGGTCCATCAGTTGGAATGAGACTTTTATTTTGAAGGTTTTGTTCATTAATAAACTGTTTCTGGGTTTTCCTGTAAATAAAGTCATTATGTGTCTAAATCCACCTGATCCCTCCGTCCACTGGGATCAGCTTTCCCAGCTGGTCGAAGGACCAGATCCAAACCGGATCTGAATCTCATGTATGAGTCCGATCTGTTACCTGAAATCTGAATGGTTGATTAATGTTTAGTACCAATAAACAACAAGAGACAAACTGTGTTGAGTCTTCATGTTGAGATCTGTAATGTTGAGTGTTTGAAATGCTGCCTGAAGAGTTTTTCAACAGTTTAGAGTCAAACTCCTTCTGGTCAGTAAAGTGAATTTTCGCTGCTGACCGACTTTAAACGTGGGTTTGAACCCGGTCTCATGTTAACCAGGTCAGGTCCCAGTGGAGGGGGACTGGCCCAGACTGATCTGGATCTCCTCAGACCTCAGAGTTCAGACTGACAAAACCACTTTTCATCTTTCAGCCACTTTCCAATAGACAGGTTAACT
>JAXDDX010000293.1:142500-175000 GCA_034670405.1 Hoplostethus atlanticus | reverse complement strand
CTCTGCCTGTCTCTCTCTCTGCCTGTCTCTCTCTCTAGTTGCTCCATATGAAGAGTAATAAGTATCTGACGGTGAACAAGCGTCTCCCAGCGCTGTTGGAGAAGAACGCCATGAGGGTGACTCTGGACGGGACGGGGAACGAAGGCTCCTGGCTCTTCATCCACCCCTTCTGGAAGCTCCGAGCTAACGGAGACAATGTAATGCACCGCATGCTGTGTGTGTGTGTGTGTGTGTGTGTGTGTGTGTGTGTGTGTGATAGCCTATAGAAAACTTCAGCAGTCTCTGATGCCTGAACACACTCCATATATGTCAGCAGCAGTAGTAGCATCATCAGGATCATGGCTCTGTTATCAGTCCTGTTGTTGTTGTTGTTGTGGCTGCAGGTGGTGGTGGGAGACAAGGTGATCCTGAACCCGGTGAACGCCGGCCAGCCGCTCCACGCCTCCAACTACGAGCTGACAGACCATCCTGGCTTCAAGGAGGTGAGACAGACAGACAGACGCACTGAAGAAACTCTTTCATTTAACTGAGAGACTCCTTCGTGAGTCATGTATCGACATGCCTCTGTCTCCCTCTACAGGTGAACTCAGTGAACTGCAACACCAGCTGGAAAATCAACCTGTTCATGATGTACAGCGACCACAGAGAGGAAGTCCTCAAAGGAGTGAGTTAAACACACTATACTACATTACACCATGTCACACTGTACTACACAATACAGTACACTGTACTATATACTACATGGGGGGGTAGTGTTGATGCAAACCCTACTGGTTGCTGATAGGGGGCGAGAGAGGGCAGATGACCTACTGCACCTTTAACATTGTGCCTGTCTGTCTGTCTGTCTGTCTGTCTGTCTGTCTGCCTGTCTGTCTGCCTGCCTGTCTGTCTGTCTGTCTGCCTGTCTGTCTGCCTGTCTGTCTGCTACAGGGAGACGTGGTGCGGCTCTTCCACGCTGAGCAAGAGAAGTTCCTGACCTGTGACGAGTATAAAAGCAAGATCCACGTTTTCCTCAGAACGACACTCAGACAGTCAGCGACCTCGGCGACCAGCTCCAACGCCCTGTGGGAGGTCGAGGTACACACACACACACACACACACACACACACACACACACACACAGTTAATGTCCTCTGAAGTGAAGACGTGTTGTACATGCGCTGAGATCTTTGTGCACTGATTGGTTTGTCAGGTTGTCCATCATGACCCATGTCGGGGGGGGGGCGGGACATTGGAACAGCCTCTATCGCTTCAAACACCTGGCTACTGGCAACTACCTGGCTGCTGAGGTAACTATGGCAACACTGGATGGATGAATGAATGAGTGAATGAGTGAATGGATGAATGGATGAATGACCTGACTGCTTGCACCTACCTGGCTGATACTGAGGTAACTATGGCAACAATGGCTGCAAAGGTGAATGACTGAATGAAACATGTCAGTACTGGAATTGGCTGCTGAGCTAACTACGCTGGATGATGGATGGATGGAGGTATGGAGGTAGGGATGGAGGTATGGATGGATGGATGGATGGATGGATGGATGGGTGGATGGAGGTAGGGATGGAGGTATGGATGGAGGTAGGGAGGTATGGATGGAGGTATGGAGGTATGGAGGTATGGATGTATTCCATGAGTTTTGTTGCCATAGCGATTGTAACAGCTGATGATGTCATTGCAGGAGAACCCCGGCTACAAGGGAGAAAGTCCTGAGCTCGCCGGCTTGGTGAGTCCAGTCCGCTGAACTGTGATATCTTTTCTTTCATGGTGATTGGTGGAGAGTCGTCCGACCTGCTGCAGTGATCTGATGTTTGACCTTGTAGTGCTTCTTTCACTGTAACAGCACTGATACTGAATAGTTCCTCCTCTTGGTGAAAAACTGCAGCATCGCGGGTTTTAACCATTTCAAAGGAGCCTTGACCCACAAAAACCTCTGCCCAGACTAACCCTGACCTCTGACCTCGCCGTAGATGGATGGTAGCCATAGCAACAAGCGTAGCCACGGTGAGAGGATCAAGTACAAGCTGGTAGCAGTGCCTCATGGGAGTGACATCGCCTCGCTGTTCGAGCTGGATCCAACCACCCTGCAGAAGACCGACTCATTTGTACCACGGTAAGAATATACCACTCCGCAGTAACATACAGTATTAACATGTCCTACTAATCGCCACAAAGTACCACAACAACCACAAAGTACCAAAAGAACCACAAAGTACCACAAAGAACCACAAAGTACTACAAAATACCACAAAGTACCACAAAGAACCACAAAGTACCACAAAGAACCACAAAGTACTACAAAATACCACAAAGTACCACGAAGAACCACAAAGTACCACAAAGAACCACAAAGTACTACAAAATACCACAAAGTACCACACAAAACCACAAAGTACCACACAAAGCCACAAAGTACCACACAAAACCACAAAGAACCACAAAGTACTACAAAGTACCACAAAGTACCACAAATAACCACAAAGTACCACAAAGTACCATGAAGAACCACAAAGAACCACAAAGTACGACAAAGTACCACACAAAGTACCACACAAAGTACCACAAAGTAAGTCTGTTTTGGTTTATTGGGCACAGCTGAATAAAATGGTACATGAATGACATGAATCAGATGAATCAGATCGATGTGATGAGGAATCGATCCTTCTGCCTTCCAGGAACTCGTATGTGAGACTGAGACATCTGTGCACCAACACCTGGATCCAGAGCACCAACGTCCCCATCGACATCGAGGAGGAGAGACCCATCAGACTCATGGTGAGCCTGTCTGTCTGTCTGTCTTTCTGCCTGTCTGTCTGCCTGTCTCTCTGTCCTGTATTTACCTGTCTGTCCTCCCTCCAGTTGGGGACGTGTCCTACTAAAGAAGACAAGGAGGCCTTTGCCATCGTCTCCGTTCCAGTCATGGAGATCAGAGATCTGGACTTCGCCAATGATGCCAGCGCCATGCTGAGTACGGTGGTGGACCAGTTCAACCAGGGCTTCATCAGCCCGAACGACCGCCGGTACGACGCTGTGTGTGTGTGTGTGTGTGTGTGTGTGTGTGTGTCTACCCGTCTGCAGGTAATAGCAGTGTGTGTGTGTAGGAGGTTGAAGCTACCAGACTATCTGGATATTATTATATTAACCTATATTTAAAGACCAATGACAGCAGGTTCTGTTTGTGGTCAACCTTCTAGTCAACCTTCTAGTCAACCTTCTAGTCAACCTTCTAGTCAACATTCTAGTCAACCTTCTAGTCAACCTTCTAGTCAACATTCTAGTCAACATTCTAGTCAACATTCTAGTCAACCTTCTTCTATTCATACATATCATTGTGTCTGTCTGAGGTTTCCCATCAAGGTTTCTTTGTGGTCCAGCCAAGCTACAGTGTATTCCTCTAAACATATCCCTCTGTGTATTGGATCTCTGAGGTTGTACATGGTGTCTATCTGGTTACCAGGTTGTATTGGATCTCTGAGGTTGTACATGGTGTCTATCTGGTTACCAGGTTGTATTGGATCTCTGAGGTTGTACATGGTGTCTATCTGGTGACCAGGTTGTATTGGATCTCTGAGGTTGTACATGGTGTCTATCTGGTGACCAGGCTGTATTGTGTCAATGTGTTCTGCTGGTCAGGTTTGCCATCAAGCTGCTGGAGGACGTGGTTTTCTTTGTGGCTGACGTTCTCAACAGCGGCCAGTCGGTCCTGGATGTCGTCATGACCAAGGCCAACCGAGAGAGGCAGAAACTCATGAGAGAGCAGAACATTCTCAAACAGGTAGGATCCAGCGACTAGACCGAGCCCGAACCTCTAGCCTGATCTCAACCATCATGGAATCCTACTGCTACCGTCAGGTCTCTCCTTTATAACCTTTCTTTGGCTAGTACCAGAAGTAGACCAGACGGTGCCAGTGCTTACCTCAACATGACGATGTTTAAGATAACGTCCCCTAACCTCTAAACCTCGACCCCTAACACTCTAATCATACCGCTAAGCATCTTCCCGTGGATAGCTGGCCAATCGCAGACGACGTGACGTCACGGTGAGATATTTCCAGTTTGATATCACAAACATCAACGGTAACCGTCAGGTTTTGGTGTCAGCCAATCAGAATCAAAGAGCAAGGGCTTCTTTCTAGACCGACGATCAACAATCAGACATTCTGGGAAACGTAGGAAACCACGTAAGGTCAGTAGAAGTAGACGAGGCAGGTTGAGGGACAGTGGGTTCACTGGATCACTGAACACCTCCTCCAGACTGATGAGATCTGACAGGAAGAGATCTTAACTCTAATCTCTGTGTGTGTGTGTGTGTGTGTGTGTGTGTGTGTGTGTGTGTGTTCTCAGATCTTTGGCATCCTGAAGGCTCCTTTTAAGGACAAGGGAGAGGAGGGTCCTCTGCTGCGATTGGAGGAGCTGGCGGACCAGAAGAACGCCCCCTACCAGTACATGCTCCGCCTCTGTTACCGCGTCCTGCGCCACTCCCAGGAAGACTACCGGAAGAACCAGGTGAGGAGGAGGAGGAGCACGATGATGATGAAGATGATGATGACAGAGATGCTGTGATGAAGATGTGGTCCCTTGTCAAAGCTTAAGCGGAATTGTTTCAATACTACTGCTTATCCGCTGATGCAGTTCAGTCCAGTCCAGTCCAGTCCCGTCCCGTCCCGTCCCGTCCCGTTCCGTTCCGTTCCGTTCCGTTCAGTCCAGTTCAGTCCAGTCCAGTTCAGTTCAGTCCAGTCCAGTCCAGTTCAGTCCAGTTCAGTCCAGTCCTCTTTCTTTCTTGCTCTCCCTCCAACATTTTATGCTAAAGAACTTTACCATGCTCTCTCTTTTCATCTGTCTCTCCATCTCCTGTCTCCCCCCTTCATCCATCTGTACCCCCCCCCTCCCCCTCTCTCTCTCTCTCTCTCTCTCTCTCTCTCTCTCTCTCCACCAGGAGCACATAGCGAAGCAGTTTGGTGTGATGCAGAGTCAGATCGGTTATGACATCCTGGCTGAAGACACCATCACCGCCCTGCTGCACAACAACAGGAAGCTGCTGGAGAAACACATCACCAAGACAGAGGTGGAGACCTTCGTCAGCCTGGTCCGCAGGAACCGAGAGCCCAGGTAACGAGGGAGGGAGGAGGGGAGGAGGGAGGGAGGGAAGAAGGAAAGGAGGGAGGGAAGTCAGGTCCGTTTTTGCGTCTGTTGGCCTCTTCAGGCTTTCTTCTTCCTGTCTGTCTTTCTTCTTCCTGGTTTTCGTTGTGACGTCTGGTTGGTTTCTGCAGGTTTCTGGACTACCTGTCAGATCTGTGTGTGTCCAACAACGTGGCCATCCCCGTCACTCAGGAACTCATCTGTAAATGTGTCCTGGACCCCAAGAACCAGGACATCCTCATCAAGACAGAGTGAGGAGGGTGGATGGAGGGAGGGATGGATGGACGGATGGATAGATAGATAGATAGATAGAGAGATAGATAGAGAGATAGATAGAGAACTTGTCACATTGTGGGTGTTTTCTTCTGTATTGCACTTTTAGCCAGAAACAGTGTTAGCCTTGTTAGCATTCCTAATTGAAATCAGTGGGTACCACTAGCTGCAAGCTAATTGATTAGGTGTACCCACTTTTTAAATGTCAAAATGTTGAAGTATCCCTTTAGTCCTGTTTCCTTCCCTCCAGGCGGCGTGTCCCCAGAGAGGCGCCCCCTGGTGGAGCTCAGGAAGAATACCTGAGGATGGAGGACTATGGAGAGGAGGACGAGGTAGATACATCTGTACATAGCTATATCAGTACCTACATGAATGTATCTCCGAGGGATTACGTTGGAATGGAAGATCTATTCTATCTGTTCTAATTCTATGACTAGATATCAGTATTTCCTATTGGTGTCCTCTCTATCCACTCTAATTCTATGTATCTTAACGTAACGTGTCCTATAGGTATGGTGTGATGGAGGTGCAGGTGTCTCACCTGATTCTGTCCTGTCTCACTTCCTATCTCACTTCCTGTCTCACTTCCTGTCTCACTTCCTATCTCACTTCTTGTCTCACTTCCTGTAGGTGTGGCTGGTGTGGACAGATAAGACCAATGAGAGACAGGAGAAGAGCATCAGACAGTTAGCTCAGGAGGCAAGACAGGGCAACGCCCACGATGAGAACGTACTGACTTACTACAGGTAGGTACTACTACTACTAATACTACTACTATTACTACTACTGGTACTCCACCTGTTACTACTACTATTACTACTACTGGTACTACTACTATTACTACTACTATTACTACTACTGGTACTCCACCTGTTACTAGTACTATTACTACTACTGGTACTACTACTAATACTATTACTATTACTACTACAGGTACTACTACTATTACTACTACTGGTACTACTCCTATTACTACTATTACTACTACTATTACTACTATTACTACTACTGGTACTACTACTATTACTACTACTGGTACTACTACTATTACTACTACTATTACTACTACTGGTACTACTACTATTACTACTAATACTATTACTACTACTTCTGCAGGTACCAGTTAAAACTGTATCGGGTCTGTTAGTTTCTTGCTATAGATGGTTAATGTGCCTGTCTGTCTCTCTGTCTTTCTGTCTGTCTGTCTCTCTGTCTTTCTATCTGTCTCTCTGTCTTCCTGTCTGTCTGTCTGTCTGTCTCTCTGTCTTTCTGTCTGTCTGTCTCTCTGTCTTTCTATCTGTCTCTCTGTCTTCCTGTCTGTCTCTCTGTCTTTCTGTCTGTCTGTCTCTCTGTCTTTCTATCTGTCTCTCTGTCTTTCTGTCTGTCTCTCTGTCTTTCTGTCTGTCTCTCTGTCTTCCTGTCTGTCTCTCTGTCTTTCTGCCTGTCTGTCTCTCTGTCTTCCTGCCCGTCTGTCTCTCTGTCTTTCTGTCTGTCTCTCTGTCTTTCTGCCTGTCTGTCTCTCTGTCTTCCTGGCCGTCTGTCTCTCTGTCTTTCTATCTGTCTCTCTGTCTTTCTGTCTGTCTCTCTGTCTTCCTGTCTGTCTTTCTATCTGTCTCTCTGTCTTCCTGTCTGTCTCTCTGTCTTTCTGTCTGTCTGTCTCTGTCTTTCTATCTGTCTCTCTGTCTTTCTATCTGTCTCTCTGTCTTCCTGTCTGTCTCTCTGTCTTTCTGCCTGTCTGTCTCTCTGTCTTCCTGGCCATCTGTCTCTCTGTCTTTCTATCTGTCTCTCTGTCTTCCTGCCCGTCTGTCTCTCTGTCTTTCTATCTGTCTCTCTGTCTTCCTGTCTGTCTCTCTGTCTTTCTGCCTGTCTGTCTGTCTGTCTGTCTGTCTGTCTATCTGTCTGCCTGCCTTCCTGTCTGTCTGTCTCTCTGTCTTTCTATCTGTCTCTCTGTCTTCCTGCCCGTCTGTCTCTCTGTCTTTCTATCTGTCTCTCTGTCTTCCTGCCCGTCTGTCTCTCTGTCTTTCTATCTGTCTCTCTGTCTTTCTGTCTGTCTCTCTGTCTTCCTGTCTGTCTCTCTGTCTTTCTGCCTGTCTGTCTGTCTGTCTGTCTGTCTGTCTGTCTGTCTGCCTTCCTGGCCGTCTGTCTCTCTGTCTTTCTATCTGTCTCTGTCTCCTGTCTGTCTGTCTCTCTCTCTGT
Organism: Hoplostethus atlanticus; assembly: GCA_034670405.1. NCBI lineage: Eukaryota > Metazoa > Chordata > Actinopteri > Trachichthyiformes > Trachichthyidae > Hoplostethus > Hoplostethus atlanticus. Next base: position 167,392 of record JAXDDX010000293.1, on the reverse strand, counting down.
CTTTCTGTCTGTCTGTCTCTCTGTCTTTCTATCTGTCTCTCTGTCTTCCTGTCTGTCTGTCTCTCTGTCTTTCTGTCTTTCTGTCTCTCTGTCTTTCTATCTGTCTCTCTGTCTTCCTGTCTGTCTCTCTGTCTTTCTGTCTCTCTGTCTCTCTGTCTTTCTATCTGTCTCTCTGTCTTTCTGTCTGTCTCTCTGTCTCTCTGTCTTCCTGTCTGTCTCTCTGTCTTTCTGCCTGTCTGTCTCTCTGTCTTCCTGCCCGTCTGTCTCTCTGTCTTTCTGTCTGTCTCTCTGTCTTCCTGTCTGTCTCTCTGTCTTTCTGCCTGTCTGTCTCTCTGTCTTCCTGGCTGTCTGTCTCTCTGTCTTTCTATCTGTCTCTCTGTCTTTCTGTCTGTCTCTCTGTCTTCCTGTCTGTCTTTATCTGTCTCTCTGTCTTCCTGTCTGTCTCTCTGTCTTTCTGTCTGTCTGTCTCTGTCTTTCTATCTGTCTCTCTGTCTTTCTGTCTGTCTCTCTGTCTTCCTGTCTGTCTCTCTGTCTTTCTGCCTGTCTGTCTCTCTGTCTTCCTGGCCGTCTGTCTCTCTGTCTTTCTATCTGTCTCTCTGTCTTTTTGTCTGTCTCTCTGTCTTCCTGTCTGTCTCTCTGTCTTTCTGCCTGTCTGTCTCTCTGTCTTCCTGCCCGTCTGTCTCTCTGTCTTTCTATCTGTGTCTCTGTCTTCCTGCCCGTCTGTCTCTCTGTCTTTCTATCTGTCTCTCTGTCTTTCTGTCTGTCTCTCTGTCTTCCTGTCTGTCTCTCTGTCTTTCTGCCTGTCTGTCTGTCTGTCTGTCTGTCTGTCTGCCTTCCTGGCCGTCTGTCTCTCTGTCTTTCTATCTGTCTCTCTGTCTTCCTGTCTGTCTCTCTGTCTTCCTGCCTGTCTGTCTCTCCCTCTCTTCATATGTAGGTACCAGCTGAAGCTGTATGCCAGGATGTGTCTGGACCGTCAGTACCTGGCCATCGATGAGATCTCCAAGCAGCTGGACGTGGAGCTCATCTTCCTGTGCATGATGGACGAGACGCTGCCCTTTGACCTCCGGGCCTCGTTCTGCCGCCTCATGCTCCACGCCCACGTGGACCGAGACCCTCAGGAGCTGGTGACGCCCGTCAAGTTCGCCCGGCTGTGGGCCGAGATCCCCACCTCCATCACCATCAAAGAGTATGTGCAGTTTAATATCGCAGCGATATTATGGGTGGGGTAGTGACGATAGTGATGCCATTTAAGGCACAAGTCAGTTCATCCTTCCTTCTGTCTTCATCCCCAGTTATGACTCCAACATGGACGACAGCAGAGACAACAAGAAGAACCGTTTCTCCAGCACCATGGAGTTCATGGAGGAATACCTGAACAACGTCCTGAACGACGACCTGCCCTTCCATGACGAGGAGAAGAACAAGCTCACCTACGAGGTCAGTCTCTCACTGCGTTCTTCCTCTCTCCACCTCCTCTCCCTCTTCCTCCTTCCCTTCTACACTGAAGGAAAGGTTGAAGTCACACACCAGTTTCCACTGTGAGGTAAAACAACTCTAATGAAACCCTTTAAAGTCTGTTAGATGAAGACGAGGCTGATGGAGAGTAATGAAACAACCTCCTCAGGATTGTGATTGGTTGACGCAGCGTCACGTCGTTGGAGCATGGAGAAAACTGAAGTCAGCTGATCTTTGTATTTGTGCCCTCCCCCATCCTCCCCCCATCCCCCCCCCCCCCCCCCCACACACCCCCCCCCACCCCAGGTGGTGAGCTTGGCCAGACATCTGATCTACTTTGGTTTCTACAGTTTCTTTGAGCTGCTCAGACTCACCAGAACGCTGCTGGGCATCATCGACTGTTTACCCAACCCTGCACATGCAGGGCTCTTGTTCCATGACGACGGGACAGGTAACCCCCGCCCCCCCCGCACCACCCCCCGCCTTCTTCTCTCATTTCAGATTAATGTGGTTTAATTCAGTATCCGGAAGTGGTATGAACAATAAAGTCTTCATATACAGAACGCAAACTGCCTGTCTGTCTGTCTGTCTGTCTGTCTGTCTGTCTGTCTGTCTCTCTGTCTGTCTGTCTGTCTGTCTGTCTGTCTGTCTCTCTGTCTGTCTGTCTGTCTCTCTGTCTGAAGGGAAGAATGTGAAGCGCTCCATACATGGGATGGGTCAGATGATGTCCACCATGGTCCTCAACAGGAAGCAGTCCATATTTGGTGGTTCAGGGACCAGAGGGGCGGGACTGGGGGCGGGGCTGGGGGCGGGGCTTGTGCTTGATGGACAGAGAGCCAGTAAAGACAGCATAGACAAGATGGACCTGACAGTGATGGACACCAAGCTGAAGATACTAGAGATTTTACAGGTAACTAACTAATATAACTAGTTAACTAAACTAAATGAATGTAGACTGGTGATGTTACAGATTACTAACTAATATACCTAGTTAACTAAACTAGGTATAAACTGGCAGCTTCAGCTCAACTGACTTCTGTCTCCTGCAGTTCATCCTCAACGTTCGTCTGGACTACCGCCTCTCCTTCCTGCTGTCGGTCTTTAAGAAGGAGTTTGTAGATGTTTATCCCATGGCTGATGCTGACGCTACTACTAATATGGAGCAAGCAGGTACACACACACACACACACACACCCTCTCCTCTCTGACATTAAGCTGTATGATGAAGGTGTGTGTTGTCATTTGTCCCATTGCTGCCAGATGTCCCAGTCATCATGAAAACAACAGGTAGAACCCAGATGACCCTCTAATGACTCATCAACTATATTACAGTGACTTTATATCATACTAGAGAGATGGGATTATGGGTAGGATGGTGATGCAGTGGGTAGGAGGTGCAGCTCAATAGTCCCAGTGAAGAGCGCCCTCTAGGGTATTATGGCTTTAATGTCACTACATACTGAATATCACTTCACCCAGACACACAGGAAGGAACATCCTATAGGGTATTATGGCTTTTATACAACCGTTACCAACATGTGTACTGGAAAGGTTTCTACAAAGTGGTGGACATACATGAGAATAAAAACCAGGAGAAAACTAGAAAGCTCACTAACTAGCTCCCTGGTTAGCACAAGAGAGGATAGCCAATGAAGCATGAGCAGACAGTATGGACATGATGTGAAACAGTGAATATGATAAATGTTATATCAGGATTAACATGTCAGTAGACTGCTGGTTATTACCCTCTCTCTAATTTGTCCCTTCCCAGCCACCATCAACCTGCAGCACATTGGAGAGCAGGCGGAGGCCATGTTTGGAATCGGGTATGTTGCTTCCTGCCAGGCACTGCTTTGTCCGTTTAGATACACATGTACTTCGATATTGCCTTTCATAATGTTACGTCATTTTAACGAGTTAACGCTAAGCTAGCTAGCATGTGATAATTAGGTATTAATGGAAAAAAAACATTAAAAACTCAATAAAATGACTTCAGAGCTTCCCTTCGACCAACCATGGATCAACTGTTCTCCAAACATCGTTTTTGAGACGTTTATTCCTGTGGTCTGTCAAATAAAAGTTGTGGAGAACTGGGAAGCTTTAGGTAGGCAGTAGGGGAGACCGGGGCACTGTGGGACAGACTAAAAATAGAACGTTTACATTGGTTAAGCCGTGTCCAACTTTTCTTGGCCGACAAGCTTGTTGAGCGTCCACATCGGCAATTTACTCTGGTTGCTCTGCTATGTAGAAAGTGAATAGACTTCTGGTGACTTGGTCATCATGTTGCTCACAGTGTGAACGTACCATAGTGTGTGTTTTTCTATGTATTTGGGATTTTTTCTTGATATATATATATGCGTGTGTGTGATTGTGTGTGTCCAGGAAGGGCAACAGCATCCTGGAGGTGGATGATGAGGGAGGTCGTATGTTCCTGCGGGTGCTGATCCACCTCACCATGCATGACTACCCTCCTCTGGTGTCTGGAGCCCTGCAGCTGCTGTTTAAACACTTCAGCCAGAGACAGGAGGTCCTACACACCTTCAAACAGGTACACACACACACACACACACACACACACACATATTTAAGTTTAAACTCATGAACCATCAGATTTTCTTTCTCTTTATTTCTCTCAATTGAATGACATTACTGGCATGATGGTTAAACAGAACAATATTGCTAAAGCAGTTTACAAAAAGTAAACTTTTAAAACAAATATCTGTTTATATATTTACACCGCATTGATTTGGGAAATAATTCTTATTTATTACTATTTATTCTTATTTATTACTTACTTATTACTATTTTGGAGACAATTAAATAATTATATTAATTATTTTATGTCATGTCTTTTTGTTAACAAGATTTTTCAAAAAGTTATACAAATACAAATCAAACAGATTTGATGGGCATGCAGCCCCAGGATCAGTTTCTTCAGTTTCAGTTTCAAGTGTTCAGTGTTGGGCTCTACTGTGCTCTACTGAGGGCTTTCTAATACTATTTTGATATGTTGTGTGTCATGTCATGTTAATTCTCCAAAACGTCATTCTCTCATCTGCAGGTCCAGCTCCTGATCTCAGCTCAGGACGTAGAGAACTACAAGCTGATCAAGGCGGATCTGGATCGCCTCCGAATGCTGGTGGAGAAATCAGAGCTGTGGGTGGAGAAGAAGAGCGCCGGAGGAGGAGACGGAAAGAAGGACAAGAAAGACAAGAAGGACAAAGGAGAGGTGAGGAGGGAAAAGTTAATATTGTCATAATCATCTCCACCATTACAATCAATATTGGAGAAAATAGAAAGCAAAATTATAGTTTGCTTGGGTGAAGAAGGAAAATGAGTTTGAAAACAGAGAATTGAGTAGGACGACAAGTACAGTGTCATCAGCATAGTTGATGATAGGGAGTAAATATAGAGAGCTGAAGTCAACGTCACTTCATATTACAAAGCTGCTGTAAAATAGCTGATGAATGCAGTCCTATTATTGCATAACTCTAAATATTAATATTATTAAAATATCACCGAAAGTCACCGCTCATACCAGCACTAGAACTATATTGCTGGACAGAAGAATAACATTTAATTATTATTATTATTTTATATTATTGATGAAAAATAAAAGATTTATTGAATGTTTGCATTCTTTCAAAATTACAGATCGCCATTTTATAAAAGCAATAAGCCATTCGAGGCCATGCTTTCCATGTCAACAGCTAAGAGGGTTTTATGCATAACAGCACTTCTCAGCTGTTCTAATATCACTGGAAAGCACGGCATCGAGTGGCTTATTGGTTAAGGTTGTTGTATTAAATAGTTTGATATAGAAGTGTGCATAATTTTATGAGTGCCAAATCCCAAGAGAACTACATCTCCATTCATCCTCTCTCTGTCCTCTAGGGGGCGTCAGAGGATGCCACGCCCAAGAAGGACAAACTGGAGAAGAGCAGCGAGAACTACGAGAAAGTCAAAGAGGTTAGATAACCATCCTCCTCTGTTTCTTAAAGTGAAAGTCAATGATATCCTTGTTTTGTATTTAGTCTCCATCTTTGGTGCTCAGCCTCATTGCTGTGGTGTTTTTCCAGACATCACCTGTCAATCAAACAGTGTGTCCTGTACTGTGACTTTTTCCTTGGATTTTTCTGTAGGTGGCGCTCTTTTCTTTGTCTGTTCAGCCATGGTGGCTCTTAAGATTCAACCGGTACAGGTTTTTGAAGGCCAATACCGACACTGATATTTGGGGACTGAACTTAGCCACTAGCCAATATTTTGCAATGATATTTCACATGATCAATTTGACCATTTTCATGCCAATTTCAAAAAAGACAGATATTCAATGTTTCCCCTACAATTTTATTCTTGTGTTTTGTCCTAACACTATGGTGGTATATCGACCAACAGCAGAAATGAGCAAAACGGACACTTATTTATATGAAATGCCCTTTATTATTACTTTAACCTAGCTCTAATTCCAAAATATCATGTTTCCACTCTCTCTCCTCTGTAGATCCTGGAAAGGCTGAATAAGATGTGTAGTAGTGGAGTGTGGAAGAAACAGCAGAGGTTGCTGAAGAACATGGGAGCTCATAAGGTCATGCTGGACCTGCTGCAGGTCTCCTATGACCAGGTAAGACCAGGCTCTCATAGGTAGGATTGAGAAACTAGATGAGTAACTCTTCCCTCTCTCATTAAATACCATCCAGCTGTCCTTGAGCAAGGCACTTAACTCCCAACTGCTCAGTGGCCACCAGTAAAAGACTGTGTTGTACTGGTCAGCTCCCAGTGTTAAATTATCTCTCTCTCACTCGCTATCAGGCCAACTCTACACATTTGCTATAGAGCCTTTGTTCTGTTTGTTGAGGAGGCAGTTACAAGGGATCTGTGCCTCTCAATTAGGTCTTAACAAGTCAGTTTTTCTATCTGCCTATGCAGATGACCTTACTATATTGGTTAGAGAGGGTCTAGATGTAAAGGCAGTGGAAGACAGTCTTAACATTTATCAGAAATCTTCATCTGCTAAAGTTCACTGGGGTAAAAGTGAAGCTCCTAGGAGACTACCTGGGCTCAGAGCGCTAGGCTGCTAGGAATTGGGAGGAGATGCTGGACAGCATCAAGACTAAATTATCTAAATGGAAATGGGTTCTGGCATAGGGTAGCTGTGCTTGCTATTTTCCACAATCCACTGTTTCCACTGGAATCTATACACACTGCCACTTTAGGACAGAGGATGAGAGGAGGCATCACCAAGCTGGGCCATCTGCGGTCCCTGGGGGGAAGGAGGTCGAAACCCCCCATGAACTTGCAGAGTACACTGGGGTCACTTCTCTGAGACCAGGGAAGTGTTGGGGACTTTGCTGATGTCAAAGAGTTGCCACAGGGAGAGGGGGTTCCTGAGTTCGCTGTAGTGCAGGGGTCTGTAGAGACTGGAGGTTGGCAAGACACTGGCAGACTACTCTCTTTTAGTACTCTGAGACTGGGTCAGTTTGGGCAGTAAAACACTCTATGTAGCCTGTGTGAAGGTAAGGAATCTCAGGGCCTTAAAGACACCAGGGGACACCAGTGGCAGGATATGTTGGGAGAACAAAGTAGTGCAGGTTTCAGGTGGAGGGTGCTGTACAAGCTACCACTTTCTAAAAGATCAGGAGGATAGTTCATCAGCTTTCTGGCATGGGTTGAGCCAAGGGTGGGAATGCATGCCTCTTCTGTAATGAAACTGAGACTGTTGTATATATGTTTTCTCTTGAAATGTTCATTTTGGGACCTGTGTATAATGTAGGAGGTATATGTTTTGTTTTGTAAGTGTTTTGTTGAATTTCCTGTTTGGTCAGACCAAGTTGGCCACATGGTTAACACGCACAAGCAAGGTAAGGGGCTCAGGAGTCACAGACCCTGTGATCATGTTTAGGGGGATTGTCTCTGATCAGGTCCTGTGATCATGTTTAGGGGGATTGTCTCTGATCAGGCCCTGTGATCATGTTTAGGGGGATCTCTGCACGCCTTAGAGTGGAATATCTTTACTATTCTCTCAGGAATGATGTGACGGCTTTCATCAATGTTTGGGGCCTGGGAGGACCTATTTGTTCTGTTGGGGATGAGGGTCTGAATGTCTGTTTCTGAAATGTCATTTTGTACATGTATGCGCTGCTGTGGGGGGGCATGGTTGCTGGGTTGTAAACTCTATTCTTGTGTTCCTAAATTCCTCGTAAATTGGTTCAGAACCTATCTACAGGACAGACAATTCTTTGTGTCAATTGGAGACGTTGTCTTGGACAAAGTGGGTATTATGTGTGGAGTCCCCCAAGGCTTAATTCTTGGTCCACTATTATTTAATCCTTGTACTGTGTTATGCAGATGATTCACAAATCTATCTCTGTCTCTCCTGGTCCCATGGAGTCCTTGGTCCAGTGTATTGACGATGTTAACCTTGTCAGAAAACCTTTTACAACTTAACAAAGACAAAACATACTGTACTCATCTTTGCAAAAGCTCAAAGACAGAAAATTACAGCTCACCTCAGTTCTCTGTCTCTAGAGAGCAAAGGCGAAGCCAGAAATCTTGGTGTAATTATAGACGATGATCTAAACTTTAAGAGCCATGTCAATCATCTCACAAGGTCAGCTTTCTACCATCTAAAAAAATCATAACCAGTAGACTAGACTACTGTAATGGTCTTTTTAATGGCCTCTGAAAAACGTCTGTGCAGCGACTGCAGTTGATCCAAAATGCCGCTGCACAAGTTGTTACTGGAACTAAAAAGACTGAACACACCTGGTCTCTGCTCCGGCTCCAAGTCACTTCTAGAATTGACTTTAAGATTCTGCTGCTCATATACAAAGTTGTAAATGGCCTTGCACCACAGTTTATAACAGACATGCATATCCAATATGAACCAGCAAGAACTCTCAGGTCCGCAGGCAATGGCCTTTTAACCATCCCACGTATTCATACTAAAGCAGGGGAAGCTGCTTTCTGTTGTTATGCTCCATGCAGATGCAATGCCCTGCCTGGACCTGAGAGATGCTCCAACATTGAACTCTTTCAAAAGCAAATTTTTTAACCACATCTTATGATTAAGTCTCTGAATTCAAGTGTGTGTGTGTGTGTGTATGTGTGCATGTATATGTATCATTTTTGCTAGTTATTGTAAAGCACATTGTCTGTGTATTAAGTGCTGTACAAATAAAACTTGACTTGTTAAGGGTATGGCAGAGGTTGGGCCAGCATCCGCTGTGTCCTTATCTTATCAAAATCTGTTTTTTAAGCTAATGGTTCATTAAACAACATCATAAGCCACAGTCTCTCTCTCTCGCTCTCTGTCTCTCTCTCTCTCTCTCTCTCTCTCTCTCTCTCTCTCTAGAATGATGTTAAGATGCAGGAGATCATCCGCTATACTCATCTGTTCCTTCAGAAGTTCTGCATGGGGAACCAGGAGAACCAGGCTCTGCTCCACAAGAACCTCAACCTCTTCCTCAACCCTGGGGTGAGACATTTATCTATCTATCTATCTATCTATCTATCTATCTATCTATCTATCTATCTATCTATCTATCTATCTATCATACTCATACTCATACTCATCAAAAGTCTTAGGCACCCTAGATTCTTTTGTATAACTTTGGTCTTAAGATGTTTATTTTTTGGTTTTCTGCATTAGTGTTTGCTCTTTATAGTATTTTTTTTTAATATTTAAAACTTTTCATTTCATTATTTTTGAAATCATCTTCGTTTTATGGAGACTTTTGCACAGCACAGTACTCAACTCCATCCATCTCTTTCTAGCTCATAGTAGTACATCTACAGTATGGTATTGAGGTCTCAGTTATCATGGTTCAAATATGTCAGTTTCTTATACATTGCAACCCCCCCCCCAACCCCATCCCTCCCTCCCTCCCCCCCTCTCTCCCAGCTCCTGGAGGCGGAGACAGTGCAGCATATCTTCAGTAATAACTACCAGTTATGCAGTGAGCTCTCAGAGGGCGTCCTGCAGCATTTCGTCCACTGCCTGGCCACGCATGGCCGCCATGTCCAGTACCTCAACTTCCTCCACACCATCATCAAGGCCGAGGGCAAGTACGTCAAGAAGTGCCAGGACATGATCATGACCGAGGTGAGGAGGATGGAGAGGATCTGGATTGGTGTACGGTTTATTCTGGTTTATTCTGGTTTGTTTTGTTTCCTCCACCAAGAGTTCCCCGTTAGTTCTGTTTGTCTGTCAGCAGGATTTTTCGAAAGCTGATTGATTTTTCCATGAAATTTGGTGGGCAGATCAAACCTTGATCTGATTAGACTTTGGTGGTGGAGATAGAGACTTGATGTACAGGGTCAAGAAACCAAGTTAACTTAAAGTGAAGTGATAGGAATGATGCCTTTGTCTTCTCGTCTCTTCAGATGATGTTCCTCAAGCTTTGCTAAAGGTTTCCAGTGTGTGTGATTGTGTGCTTCTATTTGACTTGACTATTTGACTAGTCTTCTATAATGTCTCTCTCTCTTTCTCTCTCTCGCTCTCTCTCTCTCTCTCTCTCTAGTTGACTAATGCAGGTGAAGATGTGGTTGTCTTCTATAATGACAAGGCCTCCTTCTCGGTCATGTTGGAGTTGATGGCTGAGAGCAGGGAGGGGGTCAGCGAGAACAGCCCACTCAGGTAACTACGGCAACCAGGTACCAATAAACCAATTTGAAATTCACCATTATTTTATTCACAAATTCTCACAAAGCAGGTAACCGGGTACTGTAAACAAACCAACCAGGTAGCCATAGCAACCAGGTACTGTAACCATAGCGACCAGGTAAGTTTGAACTGCAAGCAGATCATTGGAACTATTTTTTCTTATTCACTAAAATCACTTTTATCACTCTCCTCATCCCCCTCCCTCCCTCTCTCTCTGTCTCCAGGTATCACATCTCTCTGGTAGAGTTGTTAGCAGCCTGTGCGGAGGGGAAGAACGTTTACACTGAGATCAAATGTACCTCACTGCTGCCCCTAGAGGACGTGGTCAGAGTGGTGACGCACGAGGACTGCATCACCGAGGTGCTTTCTGTCTGTCAAGGTGAAGGAAACCAGTGTTAAGATTGTGAACCATTATGATGAAACTGACATCTGTCTGTCTGTCTGTCTGTCTGTCCAGGTAAAGGTAGCCTATGTGAACTTTGTCAACCACTGCTACGTGGACACGGAGGTGGAGATGAAGGAGATCTACACCTCCAACCACATCTGGAAACTGTTTGAAGACTTCACCGTTGACATGGCCCGGGTAACAAACTCTGTTGAATACTCAATTCTGATTGGTCAATGACTTTCTTGGGCTTTCCGAGGTCTGTTGATGTGGTTGACCGCTGTTTTAAATCATATCACTCCTCAGTCCTGCTACAGTGTAGCCATGGATGCTAGCTACAGACGTTTCTATGGTTACTGTTCTGCTACAGCGTAGCCATGGATGCTAGCTACAGACGTTTCTATGGTTACTGTTCTGCTACGGTGTAGCTACAGATGTTTCTATGGTTACTGTTCTGCTACGGTGTAGCTACAGACGTTTCTATGGTTGCGGATCTGCTCCAATGGCCAATGGCCTGTGGTTCCTTACAGCTTCTATAACCTCATTAACTCCCACCATACCAGCCATTCCTTCCTTTCCTTCCACTGAGCTCCTCTTGCTGGTCTCTCTCCACATAAACTCATTTTCTTGTTTTGTCTATTGCTGTTCATCACGTTCGTCTCCAGGTGTGTAATAAAAGAGAGAAGCGTCTGTCTGATCCCATCTTAGAGAAATACATCATCAACGTTGTCTTCGACACCATCAACGCCTTCTTCAGCTCCCCCTTCTCTGAAAACAGCACTTCTCTGCAGGTTAGTACACGACTTTACTTACTACACTAGGAAGTATGACAGAGATTGACAGAGAATTACTTCACTAAGTAGTATTCTAGGGTTAGGGTTCTTTGGCTAAAACAGTATTTCACTACAACCCTAACCCTAACCCTTCTCTCCTAGACTCATCACACCATAGTGACTCAGTTGTTACAGTCCAGCGTCAGACTGTTGGACTGTCCCTGGTTACAGCAGCAGCACAGAGGACTGGTGGAGACCTGCATCAGGACACTGGCTATGACTGGTACACACACACACGCACACACACACACACAGTGTTGTAAAAACATTTCAGTGCTGCTCAGGAGGCAGAAATAATCTCATTGGTCGAGTTAAATCTCAGTGGGTGGAGCCAAAGAACCACAGTTTTTCAGAGTGCAAGTTGGCTAACTGGCAAAACAAGAATGGGGAAGAAGCAACTAAGCATTCTAGCTAACTAGCTTAACTAGATAGCTATAGGCTAGTATGGCTAGTTGGAAGGTCAAACTAGCTAACCTAGATAATTTAGACAACAAGACTGGATTGCATTTCTTCAGTTAGCAGCAGAGTGCTAGGCTTCTTAATGTTAGCTAGCTCCTCTCTCACCTCGTCTTTTTCACTGGGCTTCAGTCTAATGTTACTTAGCCAGAAGAACTGTGGTTGTTTGGCCCCGCCCACTGAGGTTGAACTCAACCAATCAGATTATGTCTGCCTCTGAAATATGGATGCCTCATTTACTGAAACATATGCCTCTCCTTTCTCTAGCTAAGGGTCGTTCTATCTCCCTTCCTCTGGATCTGGAGGCTCAGATCAATTCTATGTTGTCTAGTTCTACCCTCAACTCACTGTCTCGCTCCAACCCCAACTTCAAATCTTCCTCCCGCTCCTCCCGGTCTTCAGCTCCCAGCAACCCCTGGGACTACAAGAACATCATAGAGAAACTACAGGTAGGACTACAACTCCCAGTAACGTGTTACTATAAAAAATACACCAAGAATATTAGAAAGAAATCACATGTCAGACTACAAAAACGACATATCTGAACTACAGCACCCAGAAACTCTTCAGACGCCAAAAATATCAGACCTGTTAATTACTGACTAGAATATTACAATGAAACCACAAAAACATGATATATTACAGGTATGACCTCAAAAACATAATAAAGAAACACAGGTAGGACTACAAGTCCCAGAAACCCTGTGACTACAAAGAAATGATAGATATGAATACAGTGGGAATGCGAAGCAAGACAAAAATTAAACAATGTGGGGGAAAAAAGTGACGACATTCAACTTTTTAAAGTAATATTTAAAAAAAATAATAATAAAGTAATCTGAGTACTCTAATACAACACTGCTCATGAAATGCTCTCTGAATACAGGAGCAAGCATTTACAGTGTGTGTGTGTGTGTGTGTGTGTGTGTGTGTGTGTGTGTGTGTGTGTGTCCCAGGACATCATCAACACCCTAGAGGAGTGTTTGAAGCCGCTGGTGAACGCTGAGCTGTCGGTCTTGGTCGACGTTCTCCACCAGCCTGAACTTCTGTTCCTGGAAGGAACTGAAGCCAGGCAGCGCTGTGAATCTGGAGGATTCATCTCCAAGTGGGTTAACTAGATAACTCACTAACTAGTCAACTAGTTACTGAATAGATGGATGGATGGTAGGAGGGATAAACAGATAGATGTTCTTTACCAACCAGAGCCACCGTTTGGAGGGCATTGAAGCCAGACAGCACTCCAGGGGATTCATCTCCAGTAGGTTAACTAGACTAACTAGTCAGTAAACTAATTACTGTGTGTGTGTGTGTGTGTGTGTGTGTGTGTATATAGGCTGATCCAGCACACTAAGGCGTTGATGTCATCAGATGAGAAGTTGTGCATCAAAGTTTTGAGAACGCTGCAGGAGATGTTGATCAGGACCCTGGACTTTGACGAGAAGGTGAGTGGTTACAACTAACTAACTAACTAACTAACTGACTAACTGACTAACTAACTGACTGACTAACTGACTAGAGTAGTAACTAGAGTAAATGTAACTAGTTACTTCATGTGTGTTACTCCAGGGCATAGCGCTCCGTAAGGTGCTGCTCCAGAACTACCTGTTCCCCAACAAGAAGAACAACCCCAAGAACGACCTGGCTGACCTGGGAGCTGCAGGTACGGCTGTATTACATTCATAATCATACTGGAGTGGCCTAAGAACTGGGAAGCTGATCTGGAATCAGCTTCTGGTCCATTTGAACTATTGATCATGAAATTAATCACATTGATAGTTGAAACCAGGAAGCAGGCAAATCCGATTGGCTGTTGACTGTGAAAAGTTCAGCTGTGGCCAACTTAATGTGTGTGTGTGTGTGTGTGTGTGTGTGTGTGTGTGTGTGCGTGTGTGTGTAGGCGGCGAGCAGGAGCGGGACTGGGCGGCGGTCGCAGCGGTCCAGTGCCGTCTGGACAGAGAAGGAGGAACCAGACTGTTCACCGACCTGGTGATGAGCACCAAGAACGACAAGATCTTCCAGGAGAGCATCCAGCTGGCCATCTGTCTGCTGGAGGGAGGAAACACTGAGATACAGGTACACACACACACACACACACACACACACACACACACACACACTGATGTGTAATATATATAATAATATGTGTATAATATAATATAATAATATAATAATAAATCTCTCTCTCCTGTAGAACTCCTTCTATAAACTGATGATGGGGGACAACAAGTCAGAGAAGTTCTTCAAGGTTCTCAATGAGAGGATGAAGGAAGCCCAGATGGACATAAAGGCCACAGTGTCCGTTAACGTTGGAGAGATGAGCCACAAGGCCAATGAGAAGGAGCTGGAGAACGGTAGGATTATCATCTGGTCTGGTTCGGTTATCTTAATGTCGCTCTTTTAGTTTATCTTAATCCAGTTTTAATTTAGGAACCATGTTTTAACTTTAGTCTGGAAACTTTGAAACTTTAATTGAATTAATTGAATGATCTCTGTGGGGAAATGGGCTTTATATATTTATATAAATATACATTTTAGTTTTAGTTTATCTTAAATCTAGTCTAGTTTAATTGAGATTACCCACTAATCTTTCTGTCTGTCTCTCTCCAGGTGGTTCTGGAGCGTTGGTACTTCCTGGTTCGGGAGGTCACCCCCTATTGGTCCAGGGCCAGTCCATCGCCCCAGTGACAGGCCCCTCCTCCCTGCCAGCCCATCCAATAGCGGAGCAGAGAGAGGTGGAGACAGAGATGGGACCAGCGGTTACCATCATGAAGCCGATCCTGAGGTTTCTACAGCTGCTCTGTGAGAACCACAACCATGATCTACAGGTTTGTTTTTACTAACTAACTAACTAACTAACTAACTAACTGACCAACCAACCAACTAACTAACTGACTGGTTAAGTATGAGATTAGTAACCTACAAACTGACAGAGCAGTTAGTTAACAGGTTATTACTTACAAGGTAACTGGTTAATTAAGAGACTATTATGTTACTAACTGACTGGTAAACTAACAGATTACTTACTTAGAAATTATCTGACTGTCTGATTGGTTAGTTAACATAACTAGTATAACTACTAAATATCTAATTGACTGGCTGATAAACTAGTGGTGACCAACTAAACTCCTTATCTGTGTGTGTGTGTGTGTGTGTGTGTGTGTGTGTGTGTGTGTGTGTGTGTGTGTGTGTTTCCAGAACTTCCTGCGCTGCCAGAACAATAAGACCAACTATAACTTGGTTTGTGAGACTCTTCAGTTCCTGGACATCATGTGTGGCAGCACCACCGGAGGTCTGGGCCTCCTGGGCCTCTACATCAACGAATCAAATGTCCACCTGATCACCCAGACCCTGGAGACGCTCACCGAGTACTGCCAGGGCCCCTGCCAGGAGAACCAGGTAGACTATCCTATCAGAGAGGTAGAACCAGGTAGACTATCCTATCAGAGAAAGGTAGAACCAGTTAGACTATCCTATCAGAGAGAGGTAGAACCAGATAGACTAACCTATCAGAGAGGTAGAACCAGGTAGACTATCCTATCAGAGAGAGGTAGAACCAGGTAGATTAACCTATCAGAGAGAGGTAGAACCAGGTAGACTAACCTTTCACCGAGAGGTAGAACCAGGTAGACTAACCTATCAGAGAGGTAGAACCAGGTAGATTAACCTTTCACCGAGAGGTAGAACCAGGTAGACTAACCTTTCACCGAGAGGTAGAACCAGGTAGATTAACCTATCAGAGAGGTAGAACCAGGTAGACTATCCTATCAGAGAGAAGTAGAACCAGGTAGACTGTCCTATCAGAGAGAGGTAGAACCAGGTAGATTAACCTATCAGAGAGAGGTAGAACCAGGTAGACTAACCTATCAGAGAGGTAGAACCAGGTAGACTATCCTATCAGAGAGAGGTAGAACCAGGTGGACTAATCTATCAGAGAGGTAGAACCAGGTAGACTAACCTATTAGAGAGAGGTAGAACCAGGTAGACTAACCTATCAGAGAGGTAGAACCAGGTAGACTAACCTATCAGAGAGAGGTAGAACCAGGTAGACTATCCTATCAGAGAGAGATAGAACCAGGTAGACTAATCTATCAGAGAGGTAGAACCAGGTACACTATCCTATCAGAGAGCGGTAGAACCAGGTAGACTAATCTATCAGAGAGAGGTATAACCAGGTAGACTAACCTATCAGAGAGAGGTAGAACCAGGTAGACTATCCTATCAGAGAGAAGTGACCAGGTAGACTAACCTTTCACCGAGAGGTAGAACCAGGTAGATTAACCTATCAGAGAGAGGTAGAACCAGGTAGATTAACCTATCAGAGAGGTAGAACCAGGTAGACTATCCTATCAGAGAGAGGTAGAACCAGGTAGACTAACCTATCAGAGAGGTAGAACCAGGTAGATTAACCTATCAGAGAGGTAGAACCAGGTAGACTATCCTATCAGAGAGAGGTAGAACCAGGTAGACTAACCTATCAGAGAGGTAGAACCAGGTAGACTATCCTATCAGAGAGAGGTAGAACCAGGTAGACTAACCTATCAGAGAGGTAGAACCAGGTAGATTAACCTATCAGAGAGGTAGAACCAGGTAGACTATCCTATCAGAGAGAGGTAGAACCAGGTAGACTAACCTATCAGAGAGGTAGAACCAGGTAGACTATCCTATCAGAGAGAGGTAGAACCAGGTAGACTAATCTATCAGAGAGTTAGAACCAGGTAGACTAACCTATCAGAGAGAGGTAGAACCAGGTAGACTAACCTATCAGAGAGGTAGAACCAGGTAGACTATCCTATCAGAGAGAGGTAGAACCAGGTAGATTAACCTATCAGAGAGGTAGAACCAGGTAGATTAACCTATCAGAGAGAGGTAGAACCAGGTAGACTAATCTATCAGAGAGGTAGAACCAGGTAGACTAACCTATCAGAGAGAGGTAGAACCAGGTAGACTAACCCTAACACAACAATCAAACACAACTAAACTCCTTATCTTTCTGTGTGTGTGTGTGTTTGTGTGTGTGTGTGTGTGTGTGTGTGTGTGTGTGTGTGTTCCAGACGTGCATCGTGACTCATGAGTCCAATGGTATTGACATCATCACGGCTCTGATCCTGAATGACATCAGTCCTCTATGTCGCTACCGCATGGAGATGGTACTGCAGCTAAAGGTATGTTTACCTATCTATATACACCCTATACCATACTACTGTACTGTACTACTGTACCCTACTACTATACCATACTACTGTACCGTACTACTATACCATACTATACCTTACTACTGTACCGTACTACTATACCATACTACTGTACCGTACTACTATACCGTATTACTGTACCATACTACTATACCGTACTACTGAACCATATTACTGTACCATACTACTATACCGTACTACTATACCATACTACCATACAGTACTACCGTACCATACTACTGTACCATACTACTATACCATACTACCATACAGTACTACCATACCATACTACTATACCATACTACTGTACCATACTACTATACCATACTACAGTACCATACTACTATACCATACTACCATACAGTACTACCATACCACCATACCATACTACTATACCATACTACTGTACCATACTACTATACCATACTACCATACAGTACTACCATACCATACTACTATACCATACTACTATACCATACTACTATACCATACTATACCATACTACTATGCCATACTATACCATAGTACTATACCATACTACTGTACCATACTATACTATACTACTGTACCATACTACTATACCATACTACCATACTATACCATACTACTGTACCATACTACTATACCATACTACTATACCATACTACTGTACCATATTACTATACCATACTACCATACCGTACTACTATACCATACTAGTATACTATACCATACTACTGTACCATACTACCATACCGTACTACCATACCATTGTCATTCTTGTTGACTGTTGTGGTCTCTGGTTGCCAGGGCAACGCCTCCAAGCTGCTATTGGCTCTGATGGAGAGTCGTCACGACAGCGAGAACGCAGAGAGAATTCTGTTCAACCTGAGACCTCGAGAACTGGTCAGAACATCCTTCTTTCCTTCCTTGCTTGCTTCCTTCCTTCCTTCCTTCCTTCCTTGTTTTTATCTGTGTTATGAAAATACAAGTTACATGTTTATTATTTCAAAATGTTTCAATCCATCAGTTATTTGTAATTTATTTATAGTGTTGAGGAAATGTTTGCAATTTGTTTATTTAACTTAATTTTGCCCATTGTGTGTGTGTGTGTGTGTCCAGGTCGAGGTGATAAAGAAGGCCTACCACCAGGAGAGTGAGTGTGAGGGGGGGGAGGTTTCTCCCAAGGAGGTGGGACACAACATCTACATCCTGGCACAGCAGGTACAAACTCAGTTCCTCATTGGCTGGCTGAATGGTTCCAAGCTCAACTATTGGCTGAGAGAAAATCCACGCTCTCCTGTCAATCAAATGTCTGTTCAAGATTCAAGATTCAAGATTCAAGAAGTTTAATTGTCACATACACACACGAGGTGTGTAGTGAAATGCAAAGTGGCAATGCGCAAAATAACAGGTTCACACTATTTACAATAACCAACACAATATTTACAATGATGTAGTTCCCTGACCGAGAATCGAACCCGGGCCGCGGCGGTGAGAGCGCCGAATCCTAACCACTAGACCATCAGGGAACAGAAATCTGTTGTTACTCCTGTTACTCCTCGTAAGCCAGTGATGGTTGGTGGTTATTGGACTGGTTATTGAACCACTAAAAGAGAGGCTACAAGGCTGTCTCTCTCCCTCCGTTCGGCAAATCAGACCATGCCGCCATTTTCCTGCTACCGGAGTATAAACAAAGGATAGTACGGGAAGCGGTAGTGACGAGGGACGTAAAGCGGTGGTCTGACCAAACAGAGGCTGAGCTACAGGACGCTCTGCGTGACGTCGACTGGGACATGTTCCAATCCAGTTCCAGGGACGTCAGCGAGTTTACGGAAGTAGTAACGAGCTTCATAGCAACGCTAGTGGATACCATCGTCCCCACGGTGAAAGTTAGGTCCTTTCCTAACCAAAAACCGTGGGTTGATAAATCCATCCGCGACGCTTTGAACGCCCGCACTGCTGCCTATAACTCCGGTCTTGTATCCGGCAACATGGACGAGCACAAGGCAGCGTCCTATGGACTGAGAAGGGCGGTGAAGGAGGCCAAGAGGAGGTATAGGGACAGAGTGGAGTCGCAGATGGAGCAGCGCGACACCAGACGCCTATGGCAGGGGCTACGGACTATAACGGACTACCAGGGCAGACCCCCCGCAATTGTGAGTGCCGACGCATCCCTAGCGGAGGACCTGAACTCATTCTATGCACGGTTTGAGGCTAGCAACAACAGCGCTAGCTCGCTGGCTAACAACATCACCGTTAGCGCAGCCGGAGTGAGTTCTACCGCTGGGGATGAACACACACTCTCTGTGACCGAGCACAGTGTGAGGAGGGCTCTGACGAGGGTGAACACCAGGAAAGCTGCTGGTCCGGATGGCATATCTGGGCGAGTACTGAAGACCTGTGCTAATCAGCTAGCTCCAGTGTTCACCACTATATTCAACATCTCCCTGGCTGAGTCTGTGGTCCCCGCCTGCTTCAAGAGATCCACTATTGTCCCTGTGCCCAAGAATGCTTCTCCAGCATGCTTGAATGACTACCGACCGGTGGCCCTCACCTCGGTGGTCATGAAATGCTTCGAGAGGCTGATTAAGGACTACATCTGCGCCTTCCTCCCTTGCTCCATGGACCCGCTGCAGTTTGCTTATCGTCCCAACAGATCCACGGATGATGCTGTCTCCCAGGTACTGCACACCACACTCTCTCATCTGGACAGCCGGAAGGGGGGCTATGTGAGACTGCTGTTCATTGACTATAGTTCAGCTTTCAATACCATAGTCCCCACCAGACTGGCTGGCAAGTTGATGGAGCTGGGACTGAACACCCCCCTGTGTGCCTGGATCCTGGACTTCCTGACCGCCAGGCCCCAGGTGGTCAGGGTGGGTAGACACACCTCCAACCCCCTCACCCTGAACACAGGATCCCCCCAGGGTTGCGTCCTCAGCCCCCTACTGTACTCCCTGTACACACATGACTGTGTGGCCAGGTTCAGCTCCAACACCATCATTAAGTTTGCGGATGACACAGTGGTGGTGGGCCTGATCTCCGACAACGACGAGAAGGCCTACCTGGAGGAAGTTGCTGATCTGTCACTCTGGTGCCAGGACAACAGCCTCCTCCTGAATGTCACCAAAACTAAGGAGCTGATTGTGGACTTTAGGAGGACACAACAACAGAGGACGTACTCACCACTGGGGATTAATGGGAATACTGTGGAGAGGGTGAGCAGGTATAAATACCTGGGAGTCCACATCACCGAAGATCTCACATGGTCCACACACACTGACACTCTGGTGAGAAAGGCGAGGCAGCGCCTTTACCACCTCAGGCAACTGAGGAAATTTAAAGTCCCGGAGGATCCTTCAGTCCTTCTACTCTGGAGCTGTGGAGAGCATCCTGACAGGAAGCATCACTGCCTGGTTTGGCAGCAGCTCCGCTCAGGACAGGAAGGCTCTGCAGAGAGTAGTGCGTTCGGCTGAACGCACTATTGGAACTACACTCCCCACCCTGCAGGACTTGTACACCAGGAGGTGCAGAACCAGAGCCTGCAGGATCATGAAGGATCCTCACCACCCCAACAACGGACTGTTTCAGCTGCTGCGGTCAGGCAAGCGCCTCCGCAGTCACGCTGCCAAAACAGAGAGACTGAGACGGAGTTTCTTTCCTCAGGCCATCAGGACTGTGAACTCTGACCTCACCAGGGCCCCCACCAAGACCCACACACTGCCCCTCTTATGCACACACACACACTTAGGTAAAGACTACACATAATTTATAATTTATATTATATTATACATACAATTTTCCCTTTTTTTACTATATTTTTTTATAAAGTGCTCTTATTGTAAATATTGTGTTGTTTTTTTATATAGAGCTCTTAAAAACTGTGACATTGTAAATATTGTGTTGGTTATTGTAAATAGTGTGAACCTGTTATTTTGCACATTTCTGCTGAGCATGGCCACTTTGCATTTCACTACACACCTCGTGTGTGTATGTGACAATTAAACTTCTTGAATCTTGAATCTTGAAGTATAATATGTTTAATATGTTTAATATGTATAATATGTTTTCCTAATATTGTGATTGTTTGTTTGTTTGTTTGTTTGTTTGTTTGTTTGTCTTCCAGCTGGCCAGGCACAACAAGATCCTGCTGAACCTCCTCAAACCTCCCAAGAAGAGTAAGGAGGATGGAGAGGAGGGAATCTCCTCCATGGTAAACACCTCCTCTCTCCTCCTGTTATATTCTGTTACAGTTCTGATACAGTGTAGCAGGGACGCTAGCTACAGACGTTTCTATGGTTACAGTTCTGATACAGTGTAGCAGGGACGCTAGCTACAGACGTTTCTATGGTTACAGTTCTGATACAGTGTAGCAGGGATGCTAGCTACAGACGTTTCTATGGTTACAGTTCTGATACAGTGCAGCAGGGACGCTAGCTACAGACGTTTCTATGGTTACAGTTCTGATACAGTGCAGCAGGGACGCTAGCTACAGACGTTTCTATGGTTACAGTTCTGATATAGTGTAGCAGGGACGCTAGCTACAGACGTTTCTATGGTTACAGTTCTGATACAGTGTAGCAGGGATGCTAGCTACAGAGGTTTCTATGGTTACAGTTCTGATACAGTGTAGCAGGGATGCTAGCTACAGACATTTCTATGGTTACAGTTCTGATACAGTGTAGCAGGGATGCTAGCTAAATTACTAAATAAAGTAAATGACTTTAACTTATAATTGTTTTACATTTTTAGATCAATATTTTGTGTCATGTGATTGGTAAGTAGCCGTGTGAGGTGGTCAGGGTCAGGGGTCATACAGTAACAGTCCCTCCCTCCACAGCTCAACCTCAACAACCGTCCTCTGTCCCAGATGTTGAAGTCTTCAGCCCCGGCTGCTGTAGTGGAGCAGGACCCCCTGGAGTACTACGAGCAGCTAACGGCCCAGATAGAGGTACTACTACTACTACTACAAGTACTACTTAGTACTACAACTCACTGTTCAGACAGAAGTACTAGTATTAGCACTACTACTACTACTATATATTGTTCAGTGTTTCTAACCTTCCATCATCGTGTTGTCAGTATTAACTAGCTCCTCCTCCTCCTCTAGATCGTGCGTGAGGACCGCAGTATGGAGCAGATAGTGTTTCCTGTCCATCCCATCTGTGAGTTCCTGACTGAAGAGTCCAAGTTCCGCATCTTCAACACCACCGAGCAAGACGAGCAGGGGTCAAAGGTCACGCACTTCTTCGATCATGCCTCCTTTCTTCACGGAGAGATGGAGTGGCAGAAGAAGCTAAGGAGTGAGAGGAAAAGAGACACACACACTCACACTCTCACACATACACACACACACTCACACATACACACACACACACACACACTCACACTTTCCATTTTGCTGCTGACTCAATGTTATGAACATATTAATGAAAATGTGTGATAACATTCATCATGGTTACATGAATATCATCACACGATATACACTATCTTAGTCTTAATGTGTGTGTGTGTGTGTGTGTGTTTGTGTGTGTGTGTGTTGTCTAGGTATGCCGGTGTTGTACTGGTTCTCCAGAAGGATGACTCTGTGGGGTTCCATCTCCTTCAACCTGGCCGTCTTCATCAACCTCATCATCGCCTTCTTCTACCCCTACGCCTCTGGACAAGGTACTACTGCAAATACTACTGCTGATAATACTGCTAGTACTACTACTACTGCTGCTGCTGCTACTATTCTATTTCTGTAGTACATTAGCAGTATAACAAACACCACTCCTCTCCTCCTCCTCCTCCTCCCCCTCTCTGTAGGAGCGATAGATGACTCCATGTTGCTGATGTTGTTCTGGATCATGACCGGTCTGTCAGTGATGGGGTTGTTCTGTCAGCGTTACGGCCTCAGACCGCTAACAGTGGCTCTGATACTGAGATCCATCTACCACCTGGGCATAGGGAACACACTCATACTGCTGGGGACGCTAAACGTAAGAACAACTACATTACCCATGTACCACCTGGGCATAGGGAACACACTCATACTGCTGGGCACGCTAAATGTAAGAACAACTACATTACCCATCTACCACCTGGGCATAGGCTAGGGAACACACTCATACTGCTGGGCACGCTAAATGTAAGAACAACTACATTACCCATCTACCACCTGGGCATAGGGAACACACTCATACTGCTGGGCACGCTAAATGTAAGAACAACTACATTACCCATCTACCACCTGGGCATAGGGAACACACTCATACTGCTGGGGACGCTAAACGTAAGAACAACTACATTACCCATCTACCACCTGGGCATAGGGAACACACTCATACTGCTGGGGACGCTAAACGTAAGAACAACTACATTACCCATGTACCACCTGGGCATAGGGAACACACTCATACTGCTGGGGACGCTAAACGTAAGAACAACTACATTACCCATGTACCACCTGGGCATAGGGAACACACTCATACTGCTGGGGACGCTAAACGTAAGAACAACTACATTACCCATGTACCACCTGGGCATAGGGAACACACTCATACTGCTGGGGACGCTAAACGTAAGAACAACTACATTACCCATCTACCACCTGGGCATAGGGAACACACTCATACTGCTGGGGACGCTAAACGTAAGAACAACTACATTACCCATCTACCACCTGGGCATAGGGAACACACTCATACTGCTGGGGACGCTAAACGTAAGAACAACTACATTACCCATCTACCACCTGGGCATAGGGAACACACTCATACTGCTGGGGACGCTAAATGTAAGAACAACTACATTACCCATCTACCACCTGGGCATAGGGAACACACTCATACTGCTGGGGACGCTAAACATAAGAACAACTACATTACCAACCAGTAGAGAGTGGTTGTACCTTTCACTGGGTAAACACAGTTAGCTAGTTAGCTAGCTAGCTAGGTGTCGTGGGTAGTAGCTCAGTAATAACTTAGTGAAGATCCAGTCCTGTCCTGTAAAACCTTCCAGTGTCAATCTGACATCATGTCTCTCATCTGTCTCGTCTCCTCGGTGTCTGATCAACTGATTGATCAACTGATCGATCAGCTGATCAACAAGGTGGTGTTCGTGGTGAGTTTTGTGGGGAACAACGGGACGTTCATTATGGGATATAAAGCCATGGTGATGGACGTGGAGTTCCTGTACCACCTGGCGTACGTGCTGACCTCCACCCTGGGGCTGTGTGTCCACGAGCTCTTCTACAGCATCCTGGTGAACCACACACACTCATACATCTGTTACCACGGTAACCGGCAAAATCACATCACCGACCTGCCCTGTTGATACTGACGCTGTCTTCTCCTGTCTCTCTCTCTGTCTGTCTACCTGTCTCTCTCTCTGTCTGTCTACCCGTTTCTCTGTCTACCCGTCTCTCTCTCTGTCTGTCTACCCGTCTCTCTCTCTCTCTGTCTGTCTACCTGTCTACCTGTCTCTCTCTCTGTCTGTCTACCTGTCTACCCGTCTCTCTCTCTGTCTGTCTACCCGTCTCTCTCTCTGTCTGTCTACCCGTCTCTCTCTCTCTCTGTCTGTCTACCTGTCTACCCGTCTCTCTCTCTGTCTGTCTACCTGTCTACCTGTCTCCCTGTCTACCCGTCTCTCTCTCTGTCTGTCTACCCGTCTCTCTCTCTCTCTGTCTGTCTACCTGTCTCTCTCTCTCTCTCTCTCTCTCTGTCTCCCTATCTACCCGTCTCTCTCTCTCTCTGTCTGTCTACCTGTCTACCCGTCTCTCTCTCTCTGTCTGTCTACCTGTCTCCCTGTCTACCTGTCTCTCTCTCTGTCTGTCTACCCGTCTCTCTCTCTCTCTGTCTGTCTACCTGTCTCTCTCTCTCTCTGTCTACCTGTCTACCCGTCTCTCTCTCTGTCTGTCTACCTGTCTACCCGTCTCTCTCTCTGT
>JAXDDX010000293.1:125000-137500 GCA_034670405.1 Hoplostethus atlanticus | reverse complement strand
TGTAGAGACCAGCGGAGCCACCAGGAGGCCCGGCTGGCCCACCGGACCACATCACATAGAAAACACAGCATAGACAAACTCTAGAGCTCAATCATAAGGATATATACCTAAGGAAGTGACCTTTTCAAAATAAAACAAATAGTCCAGATGTATGAAGCACGTCATCAGTCACCACCGGTTGAATCATCTGGCCGATCCAGACGCACCACGACCTGCCAGGCGACACCGTCACAGACAGGAAGTGGTTTGGTTTTACTCAACGTGGTTCTTTTTAGACACGTGTTGTTAAACATCAGAGAGTGTAAAGACAGAGGTGTGTGTTCAAAAACAACACGAGCTGCATCGCTTTTAATAGACGTGACAATAGAAAGGGAACTGATCATTTCATCACTGATACATCTGATTGATTTAGTGTTTAGATCATGTAGCTTGTTAGTTAGCTAAGCATAGTATCTGGTCAGCTAACCATCACTCAGACATTATTAACTAACAATCCTCCAACAGATCTAGACTGGTTGGTAGCACATTGGAGCGTGTGTGTGTGTGTGTGTGTGTGTGTGTGTGTGTGTGTGTCAGACCTGGCCTCAGTCAATTTAAAGAAATGTAAATAGAAAGTAACATGTAACGACTAAATGATGATGAATCCTTCCTCACCTGCTTGAATGTGAAGTGAATTGTGTTTCTACTGTACCAGAGGTAGTGTATTACTCATATACTGTATCATAGTAATAGTGTAATAGTACATATTTAAAGAGGAGCTCTGTAACACTGTAAACAGTTCAGACACTGGATTATGACGGAGCTGCGTTCAGCGAAGCTTGGGGTTTGTTAACAGAAGCTAATGTTAGCTAACACAAAGCTTGTTGATGTTCAGTAAGAACATTAAGGTACGGGGCGGGGGGGGGGGGGACACATCTTCAAAGTATAGAAGAGAATGCTGATTTTCTCATTGATGTACTTGTTGAAACTCACTCAACACATGGAAACGTTCAGAAAAGGTTATGATATAATTATGACCTGACAGCAATAATGTTTCACCTTTAAAATGTGAGTTTGCAGCGTTTCAAATATTTACTTGGTACCTGAATGTCATTCATTTAAAACACCGCTGTTCAACGAGAGTCGAAGGTTTTCATTCCAAAACACTAAAAATCCATTTAGATGAAATGAAAACCTCGAAGGTCGTTGAGTCACTAATAACTTGTATGTATTCAGCAGCGTAGGCGTCACATGATCCAAATGTTGTGACTTTCATAGAATCATAAAAGTAGTACGGTGTATTTACTGGTGTAATCTCTTCAGTGCACCCCGAGCTGCCGTAGGGTCGTGATAATGTGATGCTGCTTCCTGTGTGGACGGTCCAAAGGCTGTTCAGTCTTGAGCAAATACCTGTTACTAACGCCAAAGATGAGTTATGTACCAGCCGACTGGCCATCCAAGAATGTTGAGTTGAGTAGAAATGCTTTCTATTTATTCATGTAATGTTCACTGCAGTCAGAGTTCCTCCATCTGCAGGTCTGGGTGAAGGCAGCTCGACGTGGTGAAATGCAGTCAGTCGTTTATAGAAGGTAGACAGGCAGAGTTCGGCCCAGCGATCCAGACCCAGGTGGTTTCCTTTGGTCTGAACCAGAATGGGAAAGTTGTTCTGACCTGGAAACCAACCAGCTAGAGGAGGAAACGCTGCAGAGGTTAATAAACCAGTTACTCTCTGAAATGCATCAGCCAAACTCTGCCAATGTGTGTGTACATGTATGCTGAGGAACATAGAGACCAATGTTATATTATATTATGGAAAACAATGTGTTGTTCTGTCTGTAATAAACAGGTTAACTGTTTTAACTGGGTTTGGATCTGTCACTGTTCTGGTCTGTTTCTGTCGCACACGACACACACTAACATAGTAGGGTTAGGGTTAACATGATGACACACACTCTAACATGGTAGGGTTAGGGTTAACATGATGACACACTAACATGGTAGGGTTAGGGTTAACATGATGACACACTAACATGGTAGGGTTAGGGTTAACATGATGACACACACTAACATGGTAGGGTTAGGGTTAACATGATGACACACTAACATGGTAGGGTTAGGGTTAACATGATGACACACTCTAACATGGTAGGGTTAGGGTTAACATGATGACACACTAACATGGTAGGGTTAGGGTTAACATGATGACACACTAACATGGTAGGGTTAGGGTTAACATGATGACACACTAACATGGTAGGGTTAGGGTTAACATGATGACACACACTAACATGGTAGGGTTAGGGTTAACATGATGACACACTAACATGGTAGGGTTAGGGTTAACATGATGACACACACTAACATAGTAGGGTTAGGGTTAACATGATGACACACACTCTAACATGGTAGGGTTAGGGTTAACATGATGACACACTAACATGGTAGGGTTAGGGTTAACATGATGACACACACTAACATGGTAGGGTTAGGGTTAACATGATGACACACTAACATGGTAGGGTTAGGGTTAACATGATGACACACTAACATGGTAGGGTTAGGGTTAACATGATGACACACTCTAACATGATGACACACTCTAACATGATGACACTCTAACATGATGACACACTCTAACATGGTAGGGTTAGGGTTAACATGATGACACACACTAACATGGTAGGGTTAGGGTTAACATGATGACACACTAACATGGTAGGGTTAGGGTTAACATGATGACACACACTAACATAGTAGGGTTAGGGTTAACATGATGACACACACTCTAACATGGTAGGGTTAGGGTTAACATGATGACACACTAACATGGTAGGGTTAGGGTTAACATGATGACACACACTAACATGGTAGGGTTAGGGTTAACATGATGACACACTAACATGGTAGGGTTAGGGTTAACATGATGACACACACTCTAACATGGTAGGGTTAGGGTTAACATGATGACACACTAACATGGTAGGGTTAGGGTTAACATGATGACACACTCTAACATGATGACACACTCTAACATGATGACACTCTAACATGATGACACACTCTAACATGGTAGGGTTAGGGTTAACATGATGACACACACTAACATGGTAGGGTTAGGGTTAACATGATGACACACACTAACATGGTAGGGTTAGGGTTAACATGATGACACACACTAACATGGTAGGGTTAGGGTTAACATGATGACACACTCTAACATGATGACACACACTCTAACATGATGACACACTCTAACATGATGACACACACTCTAACATGATGACACACTCTAACATGATGACACACACTCTAACATGATGACACACTCTAACATGATAACACACACTAACATAACCGTCTGTCATTTTTGTAGCGTTTATTCACATTCCATCTTTAGTTTGCTTTACTATTTCTCACACACACAAGTTTGCACCCACACATACACACATATACTATACTATGACATACTATACTATGACATACTATACTATGACATACTATAATTTGACATACTATACTATGACATACTATAATTTGACATACTATACTATGATATACTATACTATGACATACTATAATTTGACATACTATACTATGACATACTATACTATGACATACTATAATTTGACATACTATACTATGACATACTATAATTTGACATACTATACTATGATATACTATACTATGACATACTATAATTTGACATACTATACTATGACATACTATACTATGACATACTATAATTTGACATACTATACTATGACATACTATAATTTGACATACTATACTATGATTATTTGACATACTATACTATGACATACTATAATTTGACATACTATACCATGACATACTATACTATGACATACTATAATTTGACATACTATAATTTGACATACTATACTATGACATACTATACTATGATATACTATAATTTGACATACTATACTATGACATACTATAATTTGACATACTATACCATGATATACTATACTATGACATACTATACTATGACATACTAAACTATGATATACTATAATTTGACATACCATACTATGATATACTATACTATGACATACTATAATTTGACATACTATACTATGATATACTATACTATGATATACTATAATTTGACATACTATACTATGACATACTATACTATGACATACTATAATTTGACATACTATACCATGACATACTATACTATGACATACTATAATTTGACATACTATACTATGATATACTATACTATGACATACTATACTATGACATACTATAATTTGACATACTATACTATGATATACTATACTATGACATACTATAATTTGACATACTATACTATGACATACTATAATTTGACATACTATACTATGACATACTATACTATGACATACTATAATTTGACATACTATACCATGACATACTATACTATGACATACTATAATTTGACATACTATACTATGACATACTATAATTTGACATACTATACTATGATATACTATAATTTGACATACTATACTATGACATACTATACTATGACTTACTATACTTCAACATACTATACCATGACTATACTATGTCATACTATACCATGACATACTATACTATGACATACTATACTATGTCATACTATACCATGACATACTATACTATGATATACTATACTATGACATACTATAATTTGACATACTATACTATGACTTACTATACTTCAACATACTATACCATGACATACTATACTATGACATACTATACTTCAACATACTATACCATGACATACTATACTATGACATACTATACTATGACTTACTATACTTCAACATACTATAATTTGACATACTATACTATGACTTACTATACTTCAACATACTATACCATGACATACTATACTATGACATACTATACTTCAACATACTATACCATGACATACTATACTATGACATACTATACTATGACTTACTATACTTCAACATACTATACCATGACATACTATAATTTGACATACTATACTATGACATAGTATATCATAGTATAGTATGTCATAATAATAATAATAATAATAATAATAATAATAATAGCTTTATACCTTGAAAGGTGTTCTAAAAATGAAAGGTATTGGGTATACCCATGGCACTTAACAATAGAAGAGAGATAACTAGATAAGAACTAGATAAGGTGAAAAACAAAGAGAAAAAACAACAACCAGGCTAACAAGTAGGAAGACAATAAGACAAACAAAAGACAAAAGCAGAGGGCCACAGTTCAGCAGCTGGGTCCAAAGGCCTGGCTGGAGAGGAAGGTCTTCAGTCTCTGTTTAAACACTTCAATGGACCAGCATTGCGGATCTCCACAGGGAGTGAGTTCCAGAGGGTGGGGGCAGTCACTCAGAAGGCTCTGTCCCCGAGAGTCCCAACCTGGTGTGGAGGGTGGTGAGTAGTCCTGTGTCGGAGGAATGGAGATTTTGGGAAGGAGTGTAAGTGGTGAGGAGGTCCGATAGGTACTGGGGAGCAAGGGTGTGGAGGGACTTGTAGGTGAGGAGCAGGGTTTTAAAGGTGATGCGGTACTTGACTGGGAGCCATTGGAGGTGGATGAGGGTGGGGGTGATGTGCTGCCAGGCTTTGGTACAGTGGGAACCCTGGCAGCAGAGTTCTGAATGTACTGGAGCCTATCCAGGGATTTGCTTGGGACCCCGGATAAGACTCCATTGCAATAGTCCTGATGGGAGGTGATGAAGGCGGGAATGAGGGTCTCTGCCACAGAGTCAGCGAATGAAGGCCGGAGTCTGGAGATATTCTTGAGGTGGTAGAAGGCAGATTTTGTGACAGATTTGATGTGTGCCTCAAATGAGATTGGAATCGAAAATAACACCCAGGTTGCAGACTTCTGAGGAGGGGCAGATGGAGCAGCCGTCGATGGTCAGGACGAGATCCCCAATCTTCCAGAGCAGTGCCTTGGAGGCCACAACCAAGAGTTCAGTTTTAGTTGAGTTTAAGGAAGTTGGATGACATCCAGACTTTTAAATCGTGCAGGCAGTTGACAAGGGACTAGGGAGGGAGCTGGGTGGAGGGTTTGGTGCTGAGGTAGAGCTGGGTGTCGTCGGCGTAGCAGTGGAAGTCCAGGCCATGCCGGCGGATGATCTGGCCAAGGGGGAGCATGTAGATAATGAATAGAAGTGGTCCAAGCACAGAGCCTTGGGGCACGCCCTGATTGACTAGGGCGGGGGGGGATTTGGAGCTGCCGATGGTGACAAACTGTTTCCTGTCCGAGAGATATGACCGGAACCAAGAGAGAGCAGTACCAGTGAGGTCCAGGAGGATGGTGTGGCAGACTGTGTCGAATGCAGCAGAGAGGTGTGAGTGGGTCATTGGTGATCTTGATGAGGGTGGTCTCTGTGCTATGGTGGGCTCTAAAACCAGATTGAAGGGTTTCAAAGAGCTCATGGTTGGATATGTGTTGCTGGAGTTGGACGGCAACTGCTCTTTCCAGGATTTTGCTGATGAATGGAAGGTTGGAGATCGGCCGGTAGTTGTTAGCTTTATCCGGGTCCAGACTGCGCTTTTTCAGAATGGGGGGTGACTGAGGCCATTTTGAAACTGGAGGGGACAGTGCCAGATTGTAGGGAGGTGTTTATAATGTTCGTTGTGGGCATGGGGTCCAGGGTGCAGGTGGAAGCCTTGGATTTAGTGACCAACTCGGTGACGCATGTCAACAGGAGGAGAAGCAACACTCAGACAGTCGGACATGGAGACGACAACCAGTGTCTGGGGTGAAGGAGGTGGTGGGGGGGGGGCAGGGTGCCTGGAGTTGCTCATAGATGGAGTCCACTTTGGCCTGAAAGAAATTCAGGAACTTGGAGCACCTGACACATACTAAACTATGACATAGTTTAGTATGTCATAGTTTAGTATGTCATGGTATAGTATGTCATAGTTTAGTATGTCATGGTATAGTATGTCATGGTATTGTATGTCATAGTATAGTATTTCATAGTATAGTATGTCATAGTTTAGTATGTCATAGTATAGTATGTCATAGTTTAGTATGTCATGGTATAGTATGTCATAGTTTAGTATGTCATGGTATAGTATGTCATGGTATTGTATGTCATAGTATAGTATTTCATAGTATAGTATGTCATAGTTTAGTATGTCATAGTATAGTATGTCATAGTTTAGTATGTCATGGTATAGTATTGTGGCAGACTGGGGGGTGTGGTTGGGCAGTTGGCTGGAGGCGGGGGGTGGAGTCGGGCCGGCAGGTGGGTTCACCCTGCCCCGACACCGGCTGCAGCCCATCGGGACTGAGTGGGGACTAATATCTGTTGTGCGTGTGTGTTTCCCATGGCAGTGAGCCGGAACACGGAGGAGGCGCGCCGCACGGGAGAGCGAGCGCGAGAGAGAGAGAGAGAGAGAGAGAGGAGAGAGGACGATTCCCGCAGTGAGTGGAGGCCGTCCACGGCCTGCTGGCGGCTGCTCGGAGGGACTACGACGCGGTGAGGAAGGCCATCCTCGACTGGCTGGGGCTGACGCCTGAGGGGCACTGCCAGAGGTTCCGGGGTCTGGTGTACGGGGGGGCCGGGCGGCCCTTCGCCTATGCCCAGCAGCTGATGGACGCGGCCCAGCGGTGGCTGCAGCCGGAGGCCAACACGCTGGATGGCATGCTGGAGGCAGTGGTCCTGGAGCAATTCCTGGGGGGGCTCCCGCCCTGCACGGCCGCCTGGGTCCGCTGCCACCGGCCGGCCAGCCTGGCCACCGCCGTCACCCTGGCGGAGGACCACCTCGCCACCCATACCGGGGACCCGGGGGGAGCTCCTTCCCGTCCACCCTCCGGACCAGCGCGGGATGTGGCGGGACCCCGCCCTGCCCCGCCTCCCCGGAGGAGGCCCTTCGTCCCGGCTCCGGTTCCCCGGCCCCTCCCTGAGCCCGGTCGGCGCTCTACTAACCCGTTCCTTTTCTCCGCAGGTTCCCACTCACGGGGTCGGGGCAGGCCCACAGACGGTGACTCAGGCGCCTGGGCAGGAGTATTGGCGGTGCGGGCGGCTCGGACACTTCCGCAGGGAGTGCCCCACCTCCACCCCTGATGGAGGTGGGGCAGGTGGTCCGAGTCGCCGGCCCGCCGGGCTCCTCCCCCGGTCTGGAGGGGACCTACCGGATCCCGGTAAGGATCCAAGGGGGTAGACACCAGGCTTTGCTGGATTCTGGCTGCACGCAGACCATGATCCATCAAAGCCTGGTTCGTCCCGGGGCGCTGGTGGAGGCGGCGTGGGTGAATATTAGGTGCGTGCATGGGGATATTCACACATATCCGGTGGTCCCAGTGGAAATTCGCTACCAGGGAAAAAAGCATACGGTGAAGGCCGCGGTTAGTTCCCGCCTGTCGCACCCCTTGATATTTGGCACCGATTGGCCTGGGTTTACTACACTAGCGAGAGAAACTGCGGGGGTGCGTTCACGGCCGTTAGGGAAATGTGAGTGCTGCGCGGCGCTCAGTGGTGACGCGGGGTCTTCCGACGCTGGCGACGGGGGCGGGACGGAGGAGCCACGTCAGGCGTGCCGAAGAGCCGTCGGGAAATGCTTTTCCAGGCGGCTCACCATAACCCAATGGCTGGGCACCTCGGATATGATAAAACACTGCAGCGGATAATGGCCCGCTTCTATTGGCCGGGCATTTGGGCGGATGTGCGGAGGTGGTGCGCTGCCTGTCCCGAATGCCAGCTCGTTAATCATCCGGCCACCCCAAAAGCGCCATTGCGCCCGCTTCCCCTAGTTGAGGTACCGTTTGAAAGACTTGGTATGGACCTCATCGGGCCATTAGACCGCAGTGCACGGGGATATCGCTTTGTACTAGTCCTGGTGGATTATGCAACGCGATATCCGGAGGCAGTGCCATTGCGCAACATCTCCGCCAAGAGTGTTGCGCAAGCTACGATTCCCGCAGTGAGCGGAGGAGGGCGAGAGAGCCCGTTGAATGTGTATGATTGATTGTGACTATCTGTGTGTCCGTGCCAATAAACGGCGTTGCTGCCACGCCAAACCACCGCAAGTCTCCGCCTCTGCCTACCCGTGGTAGCATCTTGGCTACAGTGGGTGTCGGGGCAGGGCGAACCCGCCTCCAGCCAACTGCCCAACCACACCCCCCAGACTGCCACAAGTATGTCATAGTTTAGTATGTCATGGTATAGTATGTCATGGTATAGTATGTCATAGTATAGTATTTCATAGTATAGTTAGTATGTCATAGTTTAGTATGTCATAGTTTAGTATGTCATAGTTTAGTATGTCATGGTATAGTATGTCATGGTATAGTGTTTCATAGTATAGTATGTCATAGTTTAGTATGTCATAGTATAGTATGTCATAGTTTAGTATGTCATGGTATAGTATGTCATAGTTTAGTATGTCATGGTATAGTATGTCATGGTATAGTATGTCATAGTATAGTATTTCATAGTATAGTATGTCATAGTTTAGTATGTCATAGTATAGTATGTCATAGTTTAGTATGTCATGGTATAGTATGTCATGGTATAGTATGTCATAGTATAGTGTTTCATAGTATAGTATGTCATAGTTTAGTATGTCATAGTATAGTATGTCATAGTTTAGTATGTCATAGTATATAGTATGTCATAGTTTAGTATGTCATAGTATATAGTATGTCATAGTTTAGTATGTCATGGTAAGGTATGTCATAGTATAGTATTTCATAGTATAGTATGTCATGGTAGTCATGGTATATGTTGTACTCTTTAGTATACTATACTTTGATATCTATCTATATGTACTTTAGCTCTATATCTGTTTATTTATGTTTCCATTGTTACAGGCTGACATCTGACATCTGACACTGTGTGTGTGTGTGTGTGTGTGATGTAATGTATATATGTATGCATGCTGATCTATGAATATGATTCATTGTTCCAAGGATTCCATAACAACAGATGATCCCATGGGCTCCGCTAGCTATGATGAGTGTGTGTGTGTTTTTGTGCGTGTGTTTTTGTGTGTGTGTGTGTGTGTGTGTGTGTGTATGTGTGTGTCCAGAGCTCCCAGCAGGCTTTGGGAGCTTTGCTGCTGTGGAGCCACAGCGGAATGTCACCGCTAGTTACTGCCTGACCACGCCGGCCACCCAGCTGTGTGTGTGTGTGTGTGTGTGTGTGTGTGTGTGTGTGTGTGTGTGTTACCCAGTTCTACTAATCAAGGTCAATTATAAAAAGGACTCAGACCTGCCGCTGTCTCAAAGCCTGAGCTCCGTCTGGCTACTGTGCTCTGATTGGATCAATAGCTTCATGTGTGCTGCTGATGACACCGTGGAAAACTGCAGTCAAACCACAGATGCACAGAAGCAACGGGGCTTATGGGAAATGTAGTCTTAACAATACCACTGGTGAGATAGAGGCTACC
This sequence comes from Hoplostethus atlanticus, assembly GCA_034670405.1. Classification (NCBI taxonomy): domain Eukaryota; kingdom Metazoa; phylum Chordata; class Actinopteri; order Trachichthyiformes; family Trachichthyidae; genus Hoplostethus; species Hoplostethus atlanticus. The sequence continues at coordinate 127,121 of JAXDDX010000293.1, read as the reverse complement.
AGTCGTCTCCACCATGGTCCTATCTATCTATCCCTCCCTCCCTCTCTCTCGCACTCTCTCTCTCTCTCTCTCTCTCTCTCTCTCTCTCTCTCTCTCTCCCTCCCTCTCTCCCTCTCTCCCGCTCTCTCTCTCTCTCTCTCTCTCTCTCTCTCTCTCTCTCTCTCTCCCCCCATCCATCTATCCATCTATCTCTCTCTATCCATCTATCTATCCATCTATCCATAAATAGCTCTAGTTCTTCCATGACCTAACGCTGTTCTTCCTTCCTGGTTTGTTCATGTTGGTTCCCGTCTGGTTTCCACTCCAGTTGGTCTGAAAACGAAGGTGATATTCCCTGAAATTCCCCCTGATATTCCTAGAATACTATAGTCTAGAATACACATCAAAACTCCATAATATTCCATGATCAGTGTGAATCCTGAACTAGTACAGGGCAGACTGCTGTGATAAACGATTCCTCTTTAGTGTGTTAGAGAGGAGCGTCTGTACAGAGAGAGAGAGAGAGAGAGAGAGAGTGTGTGTGTGTGTGTGTGTGTGTGTGTGTGTGCATGTTTTCATTACTATTATTGTTTATACCTTTTCAAATTTAATTCAACCTTTTATTTACACCAGCTTGTCCTGTTGAAATCAGGAATGTGTGTGAGAGTGTGAATCTGTATGTGTGTGTGTGTGTGTGTGTGCATGTGTGTGTGTGTGTCCAGTATTAGTGGGTTTATGAGTGACAGCGGTGGACTAGAGGAGACCAGCTGAGGTTCCTGTGGCGTCTGACTGTTGATCTAAAATAGGTTTATAGCACCGGTCCCATTGTTCTGGGATACACTGGGATAGACTGGACTGGCCTCTCTGTGTGTGTGTGTGTGTGTGTGTGTGTGTGTGTGTGTGTGTGTGTGTCTGCTGGTATGACAGGTGTGTCTGCGGTCTGGCTCATATGTAGACGGTTTATGGGGTATTATAGTGGTATTAGCACCACGTGTGTGTGTGTGTGTGTCCGTGTGTGTGTGGTATGTGTGTGTGTGTGTGTGGGAAGTAGTACTGCATGTATTATAATGGGAGCATGAGTCAATGGTGAAGTGTTACAGAACAATAAACTGTATTTACTGGACTGTGTGTGCGTGGTATGTGTGTGTGTGTGTGTGTGTGTGTGCATGTGGTATGTGTGCAGGTCTACAGGGTATTATAATGGGTGTATGAGTCACTATTTAGGCTTTACACAAAGTCAACCTGGATTAGAGAGAATCACTGAGAGAGACAACTGGAGAGAGAGGGGGGGGGGAGAGAGAGAGAGAGAGAGAGAGAGAGAGAGAGAAACAAACTCAAACTCCATCCTGCACTCGTTTACTTTCTCAGCTGAGGATGGAGACAGACAGGCAGGGAGGAGAGAGACAGCTGAGGATGGAAGGATGGAGGGCTTATGTCTCCATGTCCACAGTACCAGTGTCTCCTCTGTATTCATCTCCCTCCCAAACACCAACAACTCTGTTCTGGTTGTTTTTGTAGAGAAGAAAATGTTCTTTGGATAATTTATAACTAAAAGCTGCACTAAGCTCAGAACCACAGCAGGTCAGATGTGGAGCCAAACCCCAAATAACCCATAATAACACATTTTAAAGTACCAGCAGTTAACACTGCAGTACTGTTACAAACCAGGACAGACTATCTTATTACTGTCTCTGTTAGCTGACCTGGCAGAATCCTGTTGGAGAGAGGCTGCGTTCACAGCCAGCATGTTCTGGTGGGTTTATTAAGCTCTGCAGCGTTTCCTCCTCTAGCTGGTTGGTCTCCAGGTGAGAACAACAACATTCACCAAATAACCAACCAGACGCCTGAAAACGTCTCAGTCCTCTAACAAGAGAACACAAGGCATTATGGGTAGAAGAGAACTGTGGTGGTTCGTTAGGAGAGAGAACGGGATCCAATGTGGTGGTTCGTTAGGAGAGAGACGGGATCCAACCAGCTACAGGAAACCACCCCAGAACACAAGGGCATTATGGGTAGAAGATAACTGTGGTGGTTCGTTAGGAGAGAGAACGGGATCCAACCAGCTACAGGAAACCACCCCAGAACACAAGGCATTATGGGTAGAAGGAGACTTGGTCAGTCTGAGTCTGATGAGAGTCCATC
>JAXDDX010000293.1:105000-117500 GCA_034670405.1 Hoplostethus atlanticus | reverse complement strand
GCGTCTTGACAGCTTACAACCTTCTAAGTCCAACGTATCTCTCCGCCTTATTCACCTTTAGTTTCCTTGCTAACCGATAAACATCCTCGTCCATCCAAGCTGGTATCTGTTCAGTGTTTGAGTGTGTACCAATGTGGTAAATGTGTATAAAGCATTGGAGAGGCTGCATTGTGATATGCTACTGGAGTGCTGCAGGACCTCCAGCAGGTTATTGGTTAAATCTCTACCTGCTGATGAGGCGTTCTGACATCACTGATCTCAGTATCAATAGTTAGAAATCTAACTGAATGATCTGGACTGTGTTGAGGTTTGGATAAGGCAGCCTACCTGATGGGTATCAGTTCTGCTGACCTGCTGAAGGGCCTGCTGAACCCCCGCGTCAAAGTAGGAAGCGAGTACATCGTTAAAGGACAGACTGTGGAGCAGGTAATCAATCAATCAATCAATCAATCAATCAATCTGTCCCTACAGTGATCGGAACATTGAAATCAATTTATTTTTGTTGTGATTGAATCTGACTGGTGTGTGTGTGTGTGTGTGTGTGTAGGTGAACTACGCAGTGGGTGCGCTGGCCAAGGCCACCTATGACCGTATGTTTAAGTGGCTGGTGAGTCGTATCAACCAGTCCTTATATATGGCTCTGCCTCGCCAGTTCTTCATCGGAGTCCTGGACATCGCTGGCTTTGAGATCTTTGAGGTAGGAAGAGAGGGAAGGATAGATAGATAGATAGATAGATAGATAGATAGATAGATAGATAGATAGATAGATAGATAGATAGATGGATAGACGTTACTGAATACACCATCCAGTAACGTTCTCAGTAAAAGTGATCAGTGTGATCAGGTAGATTTGTCTCCAAATGTAGGTTACTGTGACTCAGTAAACTGTCTTGTCTTTAGCCCTAGTCTCTACTCCAAAACACTCTGAGTTGGAGCTGGAGAAGAGTCAGCTAGTTAACCTGAACTAACTTGGTAGCTAGCTAACTAGTTACTGTTAACATGGGACTACTAGCCACTGCTAACGCTAGCGTCTATTAGCTACGTTAGCTAGTGTGCTAACCAGATGTGTTAACAACAAGACAGTGATGGTTAGCTGACCAGATACTATGGTTAGCTAGCTAACAAGCTACATGATCTAAACACTAAATCAATCAGATGGATCAGTGATGAAATGATCAGTTCAGTAGAAACAGACAGAAATTAACCATGAAGATTAAATTCTGTCTCTCTCTGTTTACTGTCTGTCTGTCTCTATTCATCTGTCCAATTTGTAACCTCTCTCTCTCTCTCTCTCTCTCTCTCTCTCTCTCTCTCTCTCTCTCCAGTTCAATAACTTTGAGCAGCTCTGTATTAACTTCACCAATGAGAAGCTGCAGCAGTTTTTCAACCACCACATGTTCATCCTGGAGCAGGAGGAGTACAAGACTGAAGGGATAGAGTGGACCTTCATAGACTTTGGTTTGGACCTACAGGCCTGCATAGACCTGATAGAGAGGGTCTGTGTGTGTGTGTGTGTGTGTTGTGTGTGTATGTGTTAACTTGTATTGCTATCCTTCTGACAGCTTAGTTTTCAGAGTGAGGTCATCTTTGCGAAGTGAGGACATTTTGACAGTCCTCACTTCTTTAAAAGGCTAGTTTAAGGTTAGGATTTGGGTTTAGGTTCAGGTGAGGTTAAGCGTTTGTAGCATGTAGTTGTGAGGGTTAGGGGTTACAGTAGTCAACAGAAGGTCCTCACAAGTATAATAGTCAATATACACTGATCAGCCATACCATTAAAACCACCTGCCTAATATTGTGTAGGTCCCCCTCGTACCGCCAAAACAGCTCTGACCCATCGAGGCATGGACTCCACAAGACCTCTGAAGGTGTCCTGTGGTCTCTGGCACCAAGACGTTAGCAGCAGATCCTTTAAGTCCTGTAAGTTGCGAGGTGGGGCCTCCATGGATCGGACTTGTTTTCCAGCACATCCCACAGATGCTCCATCGAATTGAGATCTGGGGAATTTGGAGGCCAAGTCAACACCTTGAACTCTTTGTCATGTTCCTCAAACCATTCCTGAACATTTTTTGCAGTGTGGCAGGGCACATTATTCTGCTGAAAGAGGCCACCGCCATCAGGGAACACCGTTGCCATGAAGGGGTGTACTTGGTCTGCAACAATGTTGAGGTAGGTGGTACGTGTCAAAGTAACATCCACATGAATGCCAGGAGCCAAGGTTTCCCAGCAGAACATTGCCCAGAGCATCACACTGCCTCCGCCGGCTTGCCTTCTTCCCATAGTGCATCCTGGTTCCATCTCTTCCCCAGGTAAACAACGCACACGCACCCGGCCGTCCACATGATGTAAAAGAAAACGTGATTCATCAGACCAGGCCACCTTCCATTGCTCCAAGGTCCAGTTCTGACGCTCACCTGTCCATTGTAGGAGCTTTCGGCGGTGGACAGGGGTCAGCATGGTCACTCTGACCGGTCTGCAGCTATGCAGCCCCATACACAGCAAGCTGTGATGCACTGTGTGTTCTGACACCTTTCTATCATAGCCAGCAGTAAGTTGTTCAGCAATTTGTGCTCCAGTAGCTCTTCTGTGGGATCAGACCAGATGGGCTAGCCTTCGCTCCCCACGCACATCAATGAGCCTTGGGCGCCCATGACCTTGTCACCGGTTCACCGGTTGTCCTTCCTTGGACCACTTTTGGTAAGAACTAATCACTGCATACCGGGAACACCCCACAAGACCTGCCGTTTTGGAGATGCTCTGAGCCAGTCGTCTAGCCATCACAATTTGGTCCTTGTCAAAGTCTCTCAGATCCTTACGCTTGCCCATTTTTCCTGCTCCCAACACATCAACTTCAAGAACTGACTGTTCACTTGCTTCCCAGTATATCCCACCCCTTGACAGGTGCCATTGTAACGATCTTGTTACAATGGCAGGTGAAGTGGTTTTAATGTTGTGGCTGATCGGTGTATGTCCACATCCTCTTTCTTCAAGAAGCGAATCTTTTGATATAGCAGGATTTTAACCAAACATGGTTATTATATAGTTTATTATAGTTTTACTTCATGTGTCTGTCTCACTGTAAGTGTCTGTCTGTCTTCCTGTCTGTCTCTCTGTCTGTCTGTCTGTCTCTCTCTCTGTCTCCCTGTCTCTCTGTCAGTCCGTACTCCTGTCTTTCTCATTGTTGATGTGGATTCATCTCTCTCTCCGTCTCCAGCCCATGGGTATTCTGTCCATCATGGAGGAGGAGTGCATGTTCCCCAAGGCCACGGACCACAGCTTTAAAACCAAACTCTATGACAACCATCTGGGGAAGTCGCCCAACTTCCTGCGACCTCGACCCGACAAGAAACGCAAATATGAGACACACTTTGAGCTGATTCACTATGCTGGGGTGGTGGGTATCTGTTAGGGTTAGTACTACTATCAATACTACTACTACTAGTACTACTACTATTACTACTACTACTACTACCAATACTACTATTACTACTACTACTACTACTACTACTACAATTATCACTGCTGCTACTACTACTACCAATCCTACAATTACTCCTACTCTTAGTTCTACCACTGCTCATACTATTATGACTACTGCCACTGCTATTAGTACTACCACTAATGATACTATAGTATTAATACCACCACTAATAATAATCACTAGTATTTGCTATGTATCATTAAACATGGTTACGTCTCCCAGGTGCCCTACAACATCGCCGGCTGGCTGGATAAGAACAGAGACCCTCTGAACGAGACGGTGGTGGTTCTGTTCCAGAAGTCCTCCAACAAACTGATGGCTGGACTGTTTGAGAATTTCATCAGCTCTGAAACAGGTAGCCCTCCCTATCAGTAAGCTAGTCAGTGACTAACTAACTAACTAACGCTGACCCCTAAATAAACAAGCCTAACCAAACCAAGTCAGGAGAATGCTACTAGGGTCTAAGTGAAGCCTTCTGCTTCTTCTAGTTGCTGTAGTGTTGTAAGATATTGTGCAATATAATTTATTGTGTGTAACATGTTGTGCTATATGTGTGTAATATGTTGAGGTATGAGTTGCTACATGTAATGTGGGTGACAGTGAAAGTTGTTGTCGTTTCAGCTGGTGATCCAAAGGCTGCAGCAAAACACAAGAGGAGGAAAGGAGCCTCCTTCCAGACGGTTTCCCAGCTACACAAGGTGAGGTTGGCTGTTGTTCACCTTACACTCAGCTGCAAACTGTTCTAGAGCACAAAAGGATGCAAAAAGGATGACATCATCCACAAACAGCAGAGATGCCACCCTAACATCAACGAACCGGATACTCTCCAGACCTCAGTGCCTTGATATCATGTCCATGAATTTCACAAGCAGGAGGGGAGACGAGGCACATCCTTTTCAGAGTCCAATGCCCACCTTGAATGAGCTTGACTTAATGCCACGAATGTGAACACAGGTCTCAAGTGTATAGGGACCGAATGACAGCAGGCCCCAGCAGCACCTCCCATAAGATACCTTGTATGGTTGTAGACCTTTTCCAAGTCTATGAAACACATCTAGACTGGATTAGAAAACTCCCATGCCCCCTTAACAATCTGTGAGAGGGTAAAAAGCTGGTTGACTGTTACTCAACCAGGACAAAATCCTGAGGGTCTTAGCCCATCTCCTCAGGAGAGGTCCAGCGCTGCAGGTTTAGGAGTTTTTTAAAGTTTTCCTTCCATCTTCTGGCAATTTCCATTGTTCAGGCTGCTGAGACTAGCCTGAGCAATGGCCTGCCTTCCTCTAGTCACCAAATGGTTTTCCAGAACTCTTTCAGGTCGCACAGAAGTCCTTCTCCATTGCCTCTCCAAATCCTCCCACTCCCAGGCTTTTGGTTCTTCAACTACAACAGCTGCAGCCCCTCCTGGAATCACAACCTCATTGTGGTGGAGCCTCAGTGACCTTGGGACCAGTGTTGTTCTGAGCCTTGTGCTCCTGGTTGGGACAACCAAGCCAAACTGGTCTCAGGCCAGGGGCCAGATAAACAGCATGTGTTGCAAGAAGATCAGAGAGACTCTTGCTTGGACCAGGGGTACTAGGACCAACTCCTGGACCAGGCGACAGGAGTGGTGTTTGCAGGTGAACACCCGGTGGCCGGCTGACTCGGGCACAGCCCGAAGAAGGGCCGCTGCCTTGTAGGCTCACCACCCGCAAGGTGAAGGGTAGGGGTCAGGTGCAATGATGGAGCAAGCCAAGCGGTTGTGGATCACATTGATTATTAATGTTAATGTTACTTGCTTGTTCCTGCAGCCATTCTACCGTCTGTTTGGGTCTGTTTGGGTCTGTGAGTCAAGAGCAGCCTGTAGTTATCTCTGCCAATCAGAAGTAATGTCACACTAGCATCAAGTCTGTAGTCAGCTTAGTTAATAAGTAAGTAATAAAGCCAATCAGAAGTATTATCACAGCTGGGGTGGTTAAGACTTGTAGTGATGTTGGGCGAGGGGAGGTGGTTAAGACTTGTAGTGATGTTGGGCGAGGGGAGGTGGTTAAGACTTGTAGTGATGTTCAGCCAACGTGACTCCTGAACATCACACTGAGTCTGGGCTGCCTCCACTCTCTGGAGCTCCACACACACCAAGACCAGGTAACATACTAAACCTGATAAACACAACATGCCACTAACAGCCCTTTCACACACAAATCACAGTGGGTTATTGAACACAGGTCATTCCCGTGTTGGACCCATTCAGACCAAACTATCGTCCCAGGTTTATCCCAGGTCATCCACCATCCACCAAGACCCGTGTCATCATATTTACATCTGTTTACGTCACCGCCACACCAGTCCGAACAAGTAACTGGGTGATGTAGATAATCAATAATGTAGTGAATCTTTTACCGTCCTGTAATTTGTCACTTTATCTCTGGAATAATGGACAGAAGCTCTCTGATCTCTGAATCTTTCCAATTCAACTGTCTTGCATACTAAGGATCTTAACCAATGAGGTTCCTGTCCATTGCTTAACCCGGGTCGCCCCGTTCACACCGCAGCCCCGCCACAACTGACCCGGGTTATTCCCGGGTCGAGAGCAGGGACCCGGGTCTGATAACCCGTGTTGACCCATTCACACCAACACCTGACCCGAGAATAACCCAGGTTGTTTCCAAGGTGTGAAAGGGGCATAAACCTGATTAACACAACATGCTACCTACACCAGGTAACTTAACCCAGAATACCGCATATTAGAAAACCACGTAACTCACCTCGTTATCAACACACACCATTTACCAGATACCACACAAGACCTGAATCATGAAAAATGCCTCATCAATAAACCATAAATGTATAGGAAAAACGAAATACTATATAGATCGTCTCCAACTACTGTGTGTGTGTGTGTGTGTGTGTGTGTGTCTGTGTGTCTGTGTGTGTGTGTGTGTGCATACAGGAGAATCTAAACAAGCTAATGGCTAACCTCCGCAGCACTCAGCCTCATTTTGTCCGCTGCATCATCCCCAACGAGACCAAGAATCCAGGTGACCTTAAGAAGCACCATAAACATCAACATGTATCATTGTGGAGTATTAACTACTAACTAGTAGTTATTGTTATTATCAGTATTAACTATTAACTAGTAGTTATTATTATTATCAGTATTAGCTAGTAGTTATTATTATTAGTATTGATTACTAACTAGTAGTTATTAACTATTAACTAGTAGTTATTATTATCATCAGTATTAACTACTAAATAGTAGTTATTATTATTATCAGTATTAACTATTAGCTAGTAGTTATTATTATTAGTATTGACTACTAACTAGTAGTTATTAACTATTAACTAGTAGTTATTATTATCATCAGTATTAACTAGTAGTTATTATCATCAGTATTAACTAGTAGTTATTATCAGTATTAACTACTAAATAGTAGTTATTATTATCAATATTAACTTTTAACTAGTAGTTATTGTTATCAGTATTAACTAGTAGTTATTGTTATTATCAGTATTAACTATTAACTAGTAGTTATTATTATTATCAATATTAACTATTAACTAGTAGTTATTATTATCAGTATTAACTAGTAGTTATTGTTATTATCAGTATTAACTATTAACTAGTAGTTATTATTATCAGTATTACTAGTAGTTATTGTTATTATCAGTATTAACTATTAACTAGTAGTTATTATCATCAGTATTAACTAGTAGTTATTATTATCAGTATTAACTACTAAATAGTAGTTATTATTATTATCAATATTAACTATTAACTAGTAGTTATTGTTATCAGTATTAACTAGTAGTTATTGTTATTATCAGTATTAACTATTAACTAGTAGTTATTATTATCAGTATTAACTAGTAGTTATTGTTATTATCAGTATTAACTATTAACTAGTAGTTATTATCATCAGTATTAACTAGTAGTTATTATTATCAGTATTAACTACTAAATAGTAGTTATTATTATTATCAATATTAACTATTAACTAGTAGTTATTGTTATCAGTATTAACTAGTAGTTATTGTTATTATCAGTATTAACTATTAACTAGTAGTTATTATTATTATCAATATTAACTATTAACTAGTAGTTATTGTTATCAGTATTAACTAGTAGTTATTGTTATTATCAGTATTAACTATTAACTAGTAGTTATTATTATTATCAATATTAACTATTAACTAGTAGTTATTATTATCAGTATTAACTAGTAGTTATTGTTATTATCAGTATTAACTATTAACTAGTAGTTATTATTATTATCAATATTAACTCGCATTTCAACCAAAACGTGTGATTTCCGTGATGTTAGCTATCAGCTGAAATTTGAAACGTCAACGCATATTGCAAATTGAAGTCATGTGACCGTCAAAATGTTCTGGAAGCTCTTGATGATGATGCGTGGGGTTTCCCGTGGGTTTTCCAGGGGTGATGGATCCCTTCGTGGTTCTCCACCAGCTGAGGTGTAACGGGGTGCTGGAGGGAATCAGGATCTGCAGGAAGGGCTTTCCCAACCGCATCCTGTATGCCGAGTTCAAACAGCGGTGAGTCCCGACCCGCCGCCCAGAGACAGAAATACACTGGAAGCATCAGACGCGTTTTTAAACCCGCCAGCTGACATTTCCTGTTTCTGGTGTCCGCTGTGTTTGTGTACGATAAACACCAGGGAACACGGTTAGACTGGGATGGCTGAACTGGTATTTGGCTGTAAGGACTCAATCTGAATTTCTACCCTCCATGTTTCCCAGCTACCGGATCTTGAACCCGTCGGCCATCCCAGAGGACTCGTTTCTCGACAGCAGGAAGGCTGTGGAGAAACTGCTGGGCTCTCTGGACATCAACCACACCCAGTACAAGTTTGGACACAACAAGGTAGAATATCAATAGTACTAGATTAATTGATACAAGCAAACTGTACGGCTCCCATTCTGAAATATGGTAGAATGAGGTGATATTTATTATTTTATTATTATTATTATGATCACCCCCCCAGGTGTTTTTTAAGGCCGGTCTGCTGGGTCAGCTGGAGGACATGCGGGACAGCCGTCTGTCCCAGATACTGACCATCGTCCAGGCCATCTGCCGAGGGAAGCTGATGAGGATGGAGCGACAGAGGATGGCGCTGGAGAGGTTCATATGACCGATGAGCAAACTAAATACTATAAACAATAACTACTTCAATACTATGAAGGGTCTGAAGCGGTTAATATTATTATTACTACTATAGAGTGTACTATAAACTACCAGAGACTGTAGTATAAACTACTGTAGAGTGTACTATAAACTACTATAGCGTGTACTATAAACTACTGTAGAGTGTACTATAAACTACTATAGAGTGTACTATAAACTACCAGAGACTGTAGTATAAACTACTGTAGAGTGTACTATAAACTACTATAGCGTGTACTATAAACTACTGTAGAGTGTACTATAAACTACTATAGAGTGTACTATAAACAACTGTAGAGTGTACTATAAACTACTATAGAGTGTACTATAAACTACTGTAGAGTGTACTATAAACTACTGTAGAGTGTACTATAATACTATAAACTACTATAGAGTGTACTATAAACTACTGTAGAGTGTACTATAAACTACTGTAGAGTGTACTATAAACTACTGTAGAGTGTACTACTATAGAGTGTACTATAAACTACTATAGAGTGTACTATAAACTACTGTAGAGTGTACTATAAACTACTGTAGAGTGTACTACTATAGAGTGTACTATAAACTACTATAGAGTGTACTATAGCCTGTAGTTTCTGTCTAGACGTGATCTTGAGACCTGTTCGTCCTCATCAGTCTGGTCTGATTCATCCTCGGTTGGTGGTGAACTTCCAGGACCTCCATCCGTCCTCGGCGTTCGTACTTCCCCGTTAGATTTTAACATCAAACACGTCACGAAGAACACAAGAGCCCTAATAAATGTCTCCCCCCTGGTGTGACTGTAAACATGCCCTTCCTGTGTGTCACAGTTAAACTCTTCCCCCATAGGGACGCTGTGATGGTGATCCAGTTCAACCTCAGGGCGTTCTTCTCAGTGCGGACTTGGCCATGGATGATGCTGTTTTATAAGCTCCGCCCCCTGCTCAGGAGTGCCCAGGTGGAGAAGGAGCTGGCGAATTTAAAGGAAGAATTCAACAAATTAAAAGAGGCATTCGACAGGTCAGTGTGTGTTTAATCTGGTGAGACACCGTCAGCCAGATGCAGGTACATGTTTGGTGTGTGGTGAGTTAGTCTGCTACCAGATAACCAACCATCATTTGGAGTCCCACTCTATTCTATATCTAGCTAGCTGGTAAAATACTTAAAGCAGCTGGTGAATTATGGGATGAACAAACTCCATCCTACCCTGCCTCGGATTCGCTGTAGATGTTGAGGTTGTTGTTTGTTCTCCAGGTCGGAGGTGAAGCGTCGCGAGGCGGAGGAGCGGCAGGTGGTTTTGGTTCAGGAGAAAAACGACCTGGCTCTGCAGCTCCAGGCTGTAAGTCAAACTGGAATCAGGCACCATTACACTCATCCTGGCTCGTGCTGCGTTCAGGTCCTACAGGGAAGACAGATAGATACGAGCTTCCTGCCGTCACCCCAGCTTTCAGGTCGAAAACTTGGAAAGTCGCATTTGGTGATTGACCCTGTTTTCTCCGACTTCCTGAATTCTGAACGTCACCAACAAGGCAACACCTGTAGTCAAGTGTTGACATTTATTTCAAATGAAATGAGCAAAATGGATGATTTTGATCACATAAGTCCTTTTGTGATCACAACTCTTGAAATGCCATGGCAGGACACAGTTAGTTTTCTTGTGAAATAGCTGAAAAGGAGCAGCCACAGTCACAGAAAACGTACATCACGGTGTTTGGGGTTCAAATGAGTTTGCATATGAACTTTCAAGTTGTTGCATTTAAGCATTAAGTCATTTGTATGATTCCTCCCGTGTGACGTGAATGCGTGAATTGGAAAAAAATGGACAAAGTCTCATTAAATGTCTTTGATCATGCATGAACATAAATAGAGGAACATTCCTATAATATGGGACCTTCAATGTTCCTGCTGACTATAAGGACTGTGTTTCAGAAATAGATTAGACTATCAGACTTTACCTGTAAAGCGTGTTTGGTAGTACTTTGTAGGAATGTGTTTTTTATATGACACTGGAATAAAATCAATCAACCAACCAGTATAGTTTTGATCAATTGAGGGTCTCTGTAACCAATTAGTTCAAACCAAACTCTCCCTGGATATTTGGGATTAGGATTTTCTGGATAAGAGGAGCTTCATTCCAAACTGACTCCTGTTCTTACAAAATGATCGCTGGCCTGAAAGTAATTTTACACTATCACTGTTATAGGAGTCATCTTAAGACCTGTTCTTTAGTCTTGTTCTTTAAGAAAAGGATGATCTCTAGTTCTGGAACAATGTCTGATTCATTTCTCCTAGAGATGTTTTGTGTTTTTGACATAGATTCCTCATACTTGACTATTTCGGTGTCTACATCAGGAGCAGGACAACCTCACCGATGCGGAGGACCGCTGCAACCAGCTAATTAAAGCCAAAATCTCCCTGGAGTCGAAGCTGAAGGAGATGCAGGAGAGGCTGGAGGACGAGGAGGAGATGAGCGCCACGCTGACCTCCAAGAAACGGCAGCTGGAGGACGAGGCGACGTCGCTGAAGGCCGACGTGGACGACCTGGAGATCACCCTGGCCAAGGTGGAGAAGGAGAGGCACGGAGTGGAGAACAAGGTCTGTTACTCTATTGATAACTACTGTACATAACCTCAACTCATACTAGAGTTACCCTGGCTAATGTGGCATTAGAGATGTGGTCGGTTACCTAACACCAGCACTTAGGACCACAAAGAATACCGATTCTGATCTACCAACCAGTGGATGGAAACGTGGTCGACACCCGGCAGGAGACTTTCACCTTTGACCTGATTCATGTGGATTTTGAGGAGAAGAACAGAGGAGACTATTGACCAAATCTCTAACTATTGAACTGGATCTCTAACACTGAGAATTGTGGGTATTTAGCAGTCAGAGGAAGCAGGTCGTCACTTCTCACCCTGAGACTGAAGACTCAACAGGCAGAGACAGAAAATAAGAAAGAGAATAAGAAGAAATAAGAGTTTCATTTGAGATTTACTCTCTTTCAAACATCAGAGCAAGAGGAGTCCTGCCAAACTCACATTGACAAAACGTCATCTGCTGGTCTCAGGTCAGCTACAGTGGGAGATCATGAGGGCATGTCGGACGACGGTTGAAACCGGAAAATTGCAAATGACTTGATTTGGCTCCTCTTCATCAATCAGACTGAACTGGAAAGATTCACCTGTTATGTTTTTGTGCACGATAGTAATTAGTGCACGTCTTAGTGAATATGGCCCATAGTCAACTGAACACTATCTATAGCATTACCTTATCTAGCCTCATGTCTCTGGTGGAAGAGTAAGACCAGGGTAAGACCAGGACCTCAGTGTCATCGACCCCAAGACCTCGACTGTTCTGATGCTTCTCTCTCACCATGTAAAGAACCTGTGGAGGAGATGGAGGGTTAATAGAATCACTTGCCTCATTAACCAGAGAAAACCAAAGTATGAACTGTACTACATAACAGACTACTGGACTGAATTGTGTTCTGATCCTCGGCTGCATTTTATGAGTCTATTGCTTCTCCGATAATGAGCTTCTTGTTCTTCTCCCAGGTGAAGAACCTGTCCCAGGAGATGTGTGTGCTGGATGAATCCATCGCCTCTCTGACCAGAGAGAAAGCCGCCCTGCAGGAGGCTCATCAGCAGGTCCTGCACGACCTTCAGGCCCAGGAGGACAAGGTCAACATGCTGGCTAAGGCTAAAGCTAGGCTGGAGCAGCAAGTAGACAACGTAAGAATGTTACAATTCAACTAACTTGTGTCACAGTTACAGTCTCAAAGGGCTTCACGTTAAGAAACAATACTTGAACATGTGTTTACCCCCTGCAGGTGGAAGGGTCCCTGGAGCAGGAGAAAAAGGTGCGTCTGGAGCTGGAGCG
>JAXDDX010000293.1:95000-100000 GCA_034670405.1 Hoplostethus atlanticus | reverse complement strand
TTATTATTGGTACAGTAGTAGTAGTATTATAGTATTTCATTACAGTATATGATTACACATTTTCTATCCCAGGTTAAAGAGCAACATGTGGAGCTTGATGACAAAATCCAGCTGACCAATCAGCTGAAAGAACAGATCATCCTGGTGGAGCGACGCTGCTCGCTGCTGGTGGCCGAGGAGGAGGAGCTACGCTGCGTCCTGGACCAGACCGACCACGCCCGCAAGATGGCCGAACACGAATTAGTGGAGGCTGCAGAAAGAGTTAACCTGCTGAATACACAGGTAGAACACACACACACACACACACACACACACACACACACACACACACTTCCATTGAAGCAACAACTGCCCTAAAGCGCCCCAAGTTATTCCTTGATGTCTGGACTCTCAGGAGATCAGTTTTACTACTACATAAGGGTACGGTTGAACGTTATTTGACCTGATACCTGAATAGGTGATAGGCTGCTTCTTATTGATTGATAGATTGACTGACTGATTGATTTACCGAATGCTTGCTGTGCTGCAGAACTACGGGCTGGTGAAACAGAAGAGGAAGCTGGAAGCTGATCTGTCTCTGCTGGCGGGCGAGGTGGACGAAGCCACGCAGGAGAGCCACAGCGCTGAGGAGAAAACCAAGAAGGCCATCACTGATGTCAGTACCTGACCTTTGACCCCTGACCCTAGCCTCAACCCAAACCAATCAGGAACCCAATATTATTACTGGAGGAGGAGCTTAGTGGAGCAGTGGATCTGATATGTTAACTGTGTGTGTGTGTGTGTGTGTGCGTGCCACCAGGCGGCTCTGATGGCGGAGGAGTTGAAGAAGGAGCAGGACAGCAGTTGTATACTGGAGAGAGTCAAGAAAAACATGGAGGCTACAGTGAAAGGTACTAACTAAAAAGTGGTTTTAACACTTTGGCTGCTCCAGTTTGGACAGTTGATTCAGGTTGTCCTCACCGTGTCACATGTCGTTAAAGACCTGCAGATCAAACTGGATGAAGCTGAACAGATGGCACAGAAGGGAGGGAAGAAACAGCTTCATAAAATGGAGATCAGAGTGAGTAAAATCCTCAGGAATCAAACTATCTACAGCTAACCCGGAGTCCCCGTAAACCACCGTCACCTAAATACTAACGCTATGCTAGCCCTGATATGCCACTCTCTCTGAATGCCACATCAAACATGTATCCCTGCTCTCCAGCATCCACACGGACCTGGAGGAACATCACTGACCCGTCAAATTTGGCACACATCCAATCTGATCTTGTTTCAATACAATTAATCAGTTATTCCACCAGAATGTAGTGAGTAGAGCAAATCTAAAAGTTGGCATTTTTTAGTGACGTGCTGCTTAGTAAATCAAATGTGTGCCAAAACAAAGAGTAGACCCTAATGATTTGGAAAAGGTCTTAAGTCACGGAGTCAAATCCCTGACCCTGATCCACCTGTGCTCCACCTCCAATCTTTTAATAGCCCATTTTAAAGTTTTTGTCTTTTTTTATTAGATTTTAAGATGGAAGGGAACCTTAGAATGACGCCTGGTTATTTTACTGGTGTTGTCTGCTGTCTCCAGGTGAGGGAGCTGCAGACGGAGCTCCTGGTGGAGCAGAAGAAGAGTGAGGAGCTCCAGAAGGGATTCCGCCGTTACGAGAGGAGAGTCAAAGAGCTGACGTACCAGGTCGTATCATCTGGGTTCTATTGGTTCTATCGGCTGTGATCTATTGGTTCTGTGTTCTAGTGGTTCTATCGGTTGTGATCTATTGGTTCTGTGATCTATTGGTTCTGTGTTCTATTGGTTCTGTGTTCTATTGGTTCTGTGTTCTATCGGTTCTGTGATCTATTGGTTCTGTGTTCTATTGGTTCTATCGGCTGTGATCTATTGGTTCTGTGTTCTATTGGTTCTGTGTTCTGTGTGTTGTAGACAGAGGAAGACAAGAAGACTCTACTGAGGATGCAGGAGTTGATTGACAAGCTGCAGGCCAAAGTCAAATGCTACAAGAGACAAGCTGAGAATGCTGTGAGTTCATATCAGTATTATTATTATTATTATTATTATTATTAATAATATTATTATTATTAGTAGTAGTAGTAGTATTACTATATTATTATTATTACTATATTATTATCACTATTATTATTATTACATTATTATTATATTACTATTATTATTATTATTATTATTATATTATTACTATTACTATTATTATAATATTATAATTATTATTACTATTACTATTATTATTATTATATTATTATTACTATTACTATTATTATTACTATTATTATTACTATTACTATTATTATTATTGTTATTATTGTTATTCAGTTATGACTGCAAAAGTATTACACAGGAAACAATAAAACCTGGTTCCTTTCAACTAGAATGACTAAGCCCTTTTAGCTGCAGGACAATAAGGTTTTGTTTTACTGAGAGGACGTTTGTCCGCTGCGTCCACCAGGAGGAGCAGGTCAACTGCAATGTGACACGCTACAGGAAAATTCAACATGAGCTGGATGATGCTGAGGAGAGAGTTGACGTTGCCGAGACAACCGTCAACAAGCTGCGCATTCGAACCCGTGAACAGACCACCAAGGTTGCCATGGTGAGTCAGAATGATGGTCTGTTTCTGACAGCAGAACTGGTCCAAAGGCCAAACGAAGTTTCTTCTGATAAGCTGTAAAAGGAACAACAGTCTGTCTGTCTGTCTGCCTGTCTCTCTGTCTGTCTGTCTGTCTGTCTGTCCGTCTGTCTGTCTGTCTGCTTACCTGATGTTTCTGCATCCTGCTGATCTCCATCTCTTTCTGTTTCTCCAGATCACTGAATGAAGCTCTACTGCACTAGTCTTATGAAGGCTAGTCAACTGTCTTCAAAGACTGTGTGTGTGTGTGTGTGTGTGGTGTGTGTGTTTCTGAAGTCTGTGTGTGTGTGTGTGTGTGTGCTGTCCAGGATCATTGAACAGCATCTCCATCACTGTAATCTGTAATGTCATAGCAACCATGTCAATATTTTCCAACATCTCTCCACTGTAAATCTAAATGATGTGGTTTGATCATCCTGTGTGTAACTGGACAGCGAGGCTGAGGGTTTAGTATGTTGATAGGAATCTGTGACCTCTATCGACCTCTACTGGTGACCAGTGGGAATTGCAACAACACTGATAGAACTGATCTCCTAAACTGGCACAGCGTCTTGAAACTGAGTTTTGAAATCCAGAAATCTCAGCAGCTGATCAAGTAACGGTGGAGTCACTGATCCACCACCATCAACCCTCACAGATTTATTATGGTCGTTTGCCCCTTTAAAAATATCCAAACTTTTAGTGCTTCAAACTGGGTTTCAGCAGATCCCAACACTTCCTACCAACATCTGGTTAGCGCTGCTAGCTAAACAAAAAGAGCCTGGTGGACACAGGAGAGACCTCTGGTGTTGTGACTCGTCCTGAAAATACACCGGCTGCTTTAATCTGGATAAAGACTGATGACTGATGTGATTCTCACATTTCAGCAGATAGATTTTAATCTGTAGATGGATCTTCGGAGCCTAGTGATATTTATGGATTCAAGAAGCTGTTGCAGATAAAACATTTTGATTCAATACTAAGATTGACTTCTTTATGGCCTGAAGTGAGATGACTATACACATACATTGGCTTTAATTCTTTAACTATTAATGCAGTATGGCTGGAAATCCCTTCAAATTAAGGTCTCTATTTGAACCTCACAGTCACTGCAGAAGAAAGTAATCTAAAGTAATCAGATTAGAACGGCTGTACTGTCTGTTTGACAAGAGTATCAATGTGTGGCGACTGAAAACTGAATAAACACTTGCAGGTGTTTTACTTACAGAACGCCTCCTGTCTTTACCTTCCTACACCACCTGACACACACACACACACACACACACACACACACAGAGAACAGAGCAGGTACATCTTGGCATTCAACACTTTATTCACAGACTAAAACCAATCAATCTATCCACGGGTCACTGATGACTGTACAGGACTAGTTAGGACTAGTTGGATCAGTATTACTGTACAGGACTAGTTGGATCAGTACTACTGTACAGGACTAGTTAGGACTAGTTGGATCAGTACTGCTGACTGTACAGGGCAGGTTAAAGTTATTCTGCTGATAGAACATTTCTTATGTCTAGCTTGAGTCCCATCTAACCTTCTACCCTCCATTAGTCCGTTCCTCCCTCCATCCATCCCTCCTTCAAAGTGCTCAGCAGTTTGTCCTTCAGAGAGGGTGTGTGTGACGGAGGGGGGGTAGGAGTGCTAGGTGGGTTCCTCCCATTCAGAACCACAAATCTCATCTGGTCCGGTCCGGTAGGGAACGATTCGGTTCTAGTGCTTTCCTTAGGAAACACACCTAAACATTTACACATACATTCAAATACACAGCCAGGAGTTTTCCTAGGTAGTTGTTAGACAGCAAATAGCACCGCAGAGCAAATACATCAGGGTTAAAAACTATCAGCAGCTGACTGGCTGGCTGCATCCGCACAGGAAGGGAAGAGATCAGGTTAAAGGAAAAAACCCCCTACAACACTTTAACTGTTAAACACCTACTGGTGACCTGCTCCATCTAAGACCACGTGACGTCACGATATTTCAGTCTGATATCAGAAAATGTTTCATGGATCTAAAACATCAACGGTAACCGTCAGGTTTTGGTGTCAGCCAATCAGAATCAAAGAGCAAGGGCTTCTTTCTAGACCGACGATCAACAATCGTAGGAAACCACTGCAGGAGACGTAGACGAGGCAGGCTGAGGGACAGCGGGTTCAATAAAAAGTAAATTCCTTCATCGCTGAATAACTCCTGAAGGTGTTGAACATCCCAGACTGATGGGATCTGACAGGAAGAGGATCTGAGGGGATGTTTCCCTTACCACTTTAAGACACAGGTCTGATTTTGTCATCGTATTCCATGTGTTGTGTCCCCGTCTAGACAGCTAGAAGATCCTGTCTGGGCAACACAGAAATACAAATT
>JAXDDX010000293.1:77500-82500 GCA_034670405.1 Hoplostethus atlanticus | reverse complement strand
CCATAGCAGGTTATAGTAAAGGTTGTCTTGTAGTACAGTAGTATGTACCGTAGTAGTAACAGCAGTAGTGATAGTAGTAGTTACGCTAGTAGTAGTAATAATAGTAATGATAGCAGTATTTCCCACAGAATTAATAATACTAGTAGTAATAGTATTAGAAATGCGGGTTAAGGTTATGATGGTAGGTTATACTACAGAAGTACTAGTAACAGTAACAGTACTAGTAACAGTACTAGTAACAGTACTAGTAACAGTACCAGTACTAGTACCAGTACCAGTACTCACCCTCTCTCCACCAGGAAGGAGTCTCTCCACACCTTGGCCTTCTTGTTAACTTGGAACCTGAGAGAGAAAATAACAGTTTGATTTCTGCCTCTGTTGTCTTCCTCTATCCTCCCAATATCATCCCTCCATCCCTCTCTCCCTCCTCTATCCTCCCAATATCACCCCTCCATCCCTCTCTCCCTCCTCTATCCTCCCAATATCACCCCTCCATCCCTCCATCCCTCCTCTATCCTCCCAATATCACCCCTCCATCCCTCCTCTATCATCCCTCCATCCCTCCATCCCTCATCCCTCCATCCCTCCATCCCTCCTCTATCCTCCCAATATCATCCCTCCATCCCTCCTCTATCCTCCCTCTCTCCCTTCCTCCCTCCCTGGACAGGGTTTGAGGATGTTTCACTGTTTTCTCTCCACATCAACTCCAGGAGTAAAACAGGAGAAACGTTGAGTAGATCTAACGTGGTGCCTCGGTGTGCCTTGTAGTTCCTCTCCACACAGCCACACTGACATTTACAACATTTAACTAACTCCACCCCCAGAGGACCTGGCCCCGCCCCCTGCTCTGGGGCGTTTCTGTTAATTGTTAATTTATGTTCATTTCAACGTTTAGGAACAATATTCTGTTGGACTTGAACTAGTGATCTGGCTGACATTAAAGTCACAGGACAAGACAGACTACATGGTGTCACTTTACATGAAGGAAAGTGTCCTGGGTGACAGACAGCTGTCAGTCATGACAGGAGGACGGTCTCTCCTAACTGGGTTCATCTGGATGCTGACACCTCCAAATCTATCAGGTCCTAACCTCTCTGAGAGGGACCAGACGAACTAACTGGCTCCTTAAAACATACAACAACATACAACAACATACATACTACATACTACATACTACATACAACAACATACATACTACATACTACATACAACAACATACATACTACATACTACATACTACATACAACAACATACATACTACATACTACATACAACAACATACATACTACATACTACATACTACATACTAGTGAACCTGCAACACATTGATGAAATAATAAATCAAGTATAGTGGAGTATTAATACTTTAGTTTATCCAGGTTGACTGAGCGCCTTGTTGGTTTTCAGCCTCGCCCTGCTTCACTCTCATACACATTCACACCAGTACAACCAGTATAACCAGTATAACCAATACAACCAACACAACCAGTACAACCAGTATAACCAGTACAACCAGTACAACCAGTACAACCAGTACAACCAACACAACCAGTACAACCAGTATAACCAGTACAACCAGTACAACCAGTATAGCCAGTACAACCAATACAACCAATACAACCAGCATAACTAGCATGAACAGTACAACCAGTATAACCAGTATAACCAGTACAACCAGTACAACCAGTATAACCAGTATAACCAGTACGACCAGCACAACCAGTATAACCAGTACGGCCAGTACGGCCAGTATAACCAGTATAACCAGTATAACCAGTACGACCAGTAGAACCACAGCCACTGAGCATCTCCACTGGAGCAACCAGGGCTTTGGTTGTTTGTTTGTTCATTCAACTCTTTCAGTGAGTTGGTTGGTGTGTAACTCAGTGTTCAGGGGGGGGGGGGGGGGGGGGGGTTCATAGTGTTGTATTGTTCTCAAGACTTTATTCAATAAACCAACAGACATCATGCAGGCCCGTCTGGCCTGGTAAATTAGAACCATGCAGAACCACCAGAGATGTGGTGTTAGCTCTCTGGTTCTCTGAGTCCACATGGAATCAATTCTCCTTGTTCCTTTTGAATAAGCGTCGGTATAGTCTAGTCTGTCAGCCAGCATCTCCACATTCTGCTGAAGAAGAGAGAATGAGATTCTCCCATGCTGCATCATACAGAGATAACTCAACGGTCTCCAACCAGAGAGACATGAGAACTCAGAAAGAGATTTGGCAGCTTCTGGTTTCTGCGTGGTAAATCAGATCTGGATTGTAAGATCTGACAACCAAGTGTCTCGACCAGTTCAGCTGATGATGCAGGGAGCGTTGAATCAACCTGCTGTACTAGAATTTAAGTAGAAGTAGAATTTAAGACCTTTGAGGATTTACAGCTGCAAAACCCTCTTTAACGCCTCCTCTCCTTCACCTCCATCTGCCCTCCATGACTGAAGTGATTTAACAGGTGAATCAGTCAGCAATCAGTCAGGAATCAGTCAGGAATCAGTCAGGAATCATTCAGGAATCAGTCAGGAATCATTCAGGAATCAGTCAGGAATCAGTCAGGAATCACAACCAGAAACACCAGAAGAGGAGAGATCTCGTTGTCCTCTCTGGAAACCAGATACTGTTTAACTTCTCTTTCTCTCTCACCCTCCCTTTCTCTTTTCCTTCATCAAAACCAGGAGCCAGTAATCCCAGTATCCCATAATACTCACTGCTGCCATGGCAACACACAAAGACCAGCCAGACACCCTGATACCAACAGTGTGTATCTACTCAGCTTCCACTTTACTAGGGACCTGGCTAATAGCGGGTAGACACTGAATGTATGTGTGTGTGTGTGTGTGTGTGTGTGTGTGTGTGTGTGTGTGTGTGTGTGAGTGTGTGTGTGAGTGTGTGTACCTGTTGGCTGGTCTGTCAGTGTCCAGTAGACTCAGTATTGACTTCCCATCCATATCTGGAGGAGTGTCCAGCCCAGCGATGTCCAGGATGGTCGGAGCCAGGTCGATGTTCAGGACGATGTGAGGGTTACTGCACACACACACACACACACACACACACACACACACACACACATATAAGCGTCAGACAGAGGTGTTTTCAGATCTGCCCATAGACACACTGGAGGCGTTAATTGGCATCAAACCATCTTGACGGTCTGTTCTGAGTTCGGAGCATCGACAGAAAACTGAACTGGTTTCTGTTCTGGGGCTCCGGGGACCATGCACCTCTCTACAGGATGTGTTGTTCATCAGGGGGCTCTTAGTGTGAAGGAGGCTCCAGGAAGCCAAGAGGTGGATGAGGAAAAGATAGTTTATGAAATCCCAAAACGCCGTTATACATGAAGACGATGTTCCTCCTCATGAACTGACACGTGCTCATCACATGACAAGCTGATGGTTAAATGTCACTAATAGACCGCTGGTTAAGGTTAGGTAAGAAAACCCTTCACTGAAAATGAAACCTTCAGTCACAAACTAAGAAATGAAGAGGAGACAGACCAGCAGGTCCTACCTGGACTGAACAGTATTGATACACTAGACTGTTCAACTGTCTTCCATGTTCATGCTTCTTATTTGGTGGTATGGTGCAACAGACAAATACATCTAACTGGACACTGAGCAGGTAATTCAGTTCAGATATAAAGGACAGAATAGAAGCACTACATAGTCTAGCTGGTCAGAGAGCTGATCTAGAAGCAGATTGTAGTACAGGTTCCTTGGGTGGTGAAACGCAGGCTTTAATATTATTTGTCCCTCTGACTGAACTCATGATCGCCCCGTGGAACAGCTCACACTGCCCTAATCTACTTTACCAACACACACACACACACACACACACACACACACACACACACACACACACACACACACACCAGAGACCTTTCCTGGTCCATCTAGTGGTCTGTATCGTTGTTGACCACTAGATGGACCAGACTGCCTATAATGTAGTGTATGGGTAGGTCATGCCAGCTCCACTCAGCCAAACCTCAACCAACCAATGAGACCTTTACTGGGGGTACATGAGGACCAGAGTGGGAACCACTGGTGAGGTGACGGTGGGTTCTTACACGCTGCCTTGCTCCACGTTGGGTCCTCTGATGTAGAACGGGACTCTGATGTCAAACTCGTATGGCATGGACTTCCCTGGAGACACAGAACAGACAGACAGCTATCAGGAACATCCTGTCACTCAACGCTTTCACTCAACGCTTCACGACCAGGAACCTTTCATGATACAAAGTGAGTTTGCTACCAGTATTGAACAAGCACAGCGGTTGGCAGATGATTTTTATGTAGCTTGTATTGACCAATCAGCGTTGTTCAGTACTGCAGCTCCGCCCCAATAGCTCCCAGAAGTACTACCTCACTAGCAGGAACTTCTTTTGGGTCCAGGAACTATCCAGGAGGAACCTAGCGGGGCTAGTTCCTGGGACTAAGTACCAATAGTACTAAGTTCCTGGAGAGTTCCTGGGGTGGAGAAACAACTTATTCTGAACATCCACTTGGCTGGTCAACAGTGAGATGGGCTAGCAGAAGAGGATCATGGGATATTACTACTACTCTGGCTGGCAGGCAAAACAAGCTTCTTCTGGTTCAACGTATTTCACAGGGATTTGTAGGTCTTGATGTGACGTTCTGATCCAGCTTCAGTTGGTAGATCCAGGGTTCCTGATGGAATATTCCAGACCTTTCCATGATTTTCCTTCCTGGTTTGTTAATGCAAACTTTTCAAAAAGAAAGAACAGTCTGGTTTCCACTCCACCAGCTAATGCTATGAACACACAAGCTGGAAAAAGAGACCCATTCATAAACTTCCCTGATATTCCCTGACCTCCCCGGAGAACTGACCAAACTCCCTGATCCTCCCCGTCTGGAAAACTCCTCCACCAACATGTCGGCTCCTCCTGCTACTTGCCTTTAACGAGGCCAAACTGTCCGATGTGGTAGCCGTGGTCGGCCGTGTAGATGATGTAGGTGTTCTCCAACTCCCCTGTCTCCAGCAGCA
>JAXDDX010000293.1:35000-70000 GCA_034670405.1 Hoplostethus atlanticus | reverse complement strand
TGTGTGTGTGTGTGTGTGTGTAAGCTCACAGCAGGGTGCGTCATGCAGATTAGCCAGTAATCAAAACACAGGCGGAGGCTCACTGCTCTTTTGGAAAACACACTCACACACACACACACACACACACACACACACACACGCGGCAGTAAAGCGGTGTCAGTGGTGGTAAAGCTCTCATAGTTAAAGTGGTCTGGTGGCTCCAGCTGTGAATATGCTGTGATTACATCCATCCTGCTGGGAGAGAGACATCTATACACCTGTCTGTCTGTCTGTCTGTCTGTCTCTCTAGCTGTCTCTCTCTAGCCACCTGTCTCTCGCTCTCTGTCTCTATCTCTATCTTTCTAGCCCTCTCTGATTCTCTCTATCTCTCTAGCCTAGCCGTCTGTCTCTCTCCATCTGTCTCTCTCTCTCTAGCTGTCTGTCTCTAGCATGTGTCTGTCTCTCTCTGTATGTGAGACAGTCAACTGTGACTGTGGAAGAGTGTTGAGCTCTTGGACTCTGGGCAGCCAAAGCAGAGGATGATGATGGTTGGTTACCGGTAGACTAGTTTAACCGGCTACAGTCCAACATTTACCAGGATGTGGTTTATGGCTCGTAAAACCCTTCAACACTTTCAACCTGAAAATAAAGCTGCTCCTGATTTATTTGATATACAAAATATTCTATCCTCGCCTCCATCTGAGGACTGAACTATGAGGATATCACCCAAAGACACTCAGACAACCATAAATATTAATGTTGGAGTTTACATATCATCCAGTCAGGCACTTCTGAACTACAAACAGAGATAAGAGATGATCCTTAGATGAGAGAGAGAGAGAGAGAGAGAGAGAGAGAGAGAGGGAGAGAGACGGAGAGAAAGAGAGAGGGAGAGAGAGGGAGGGAGACAGTGAAAATGCACCATGATCAGCCTGAGTTAAGGTGAAAGGTCAGGTCAGGACACAACTTATTATGGGATAGAAGTAGCCTGGTTACCTTGACAATAATGACTAGCTGGCTAGTCCAGTTGTAGTCTTGAAATATGAATCAATGAGTTTACATACGACATGAATATCAATACAATATTTCTGGTCTCTTTGATCAATATGTCAACCAATATTTCCTGACAAATAAATCTATCAATAATATTTATTTCCAGTCAGTCCTGGACAACATCCAGCTTCAGTCATGAGATATGAGAAGAACGTTTCCTGTTCATGGTGAGAAACGTTTTAATAGTTTATAGTGATTTTAAGTCTATATTGTTTCACTGAAGCCAAATATGAACCAAGGTTTATGAGAGCTTTAGCATTTCCTCTACCATACCATACTATACCTTACTATACCATACTATACCATACTATACCATACCATACTATACCATACCATACTATACCATACCATACCATACCATACTATACCATACTATACCTTACTATAGCATACTATACCATACCATACTATACCTTACTATACCATACTATACCATACTATACCATACCATACTATACCATACCATACTATACCATACCATACTATACCATACCATACCATACCATACTATACCATACTATACCTTACTATAGCATACTATACCATACCATACTATACCATACTATACCATACTATACCTTACTATAGCATACTATACCATACTATACTATACCATACTATACCATACTATACCATACTATACCTTACTATAGCATACTATACCATACCATACTATACCATACTATACCATACTATACCTTACTATAGCATACTATACCATACTATACTATACCATACTATACCATACTATACCATACTATACCTTACTATAGCATACTATACCTTACTATAGCATACTATACCATACTATACCATACTATAGCATACTATACCATACTATAGCATACTATACCATACTATACCATACTATACCATACTATACCTTACTATAGCATACTATACCTTACTATACCATACTATACCATACTATACCATACTATACCATACTATAGCATACTATACCATACTATACCTTACTATAGCATACTATACCTTACTATAGCATACTATACCATACTATACCATACTATACCATACTATAGCATACTATACCATACTATACCATACTATACCATACTATACCTTACTATAGCATACTATACCTTACTATACCATACTATACCATACTATAGCATACTATACCATACTATACCTTACTATACCATACTATAGCATACTATACCATACTATAGCATACTATACCTTACTATACCATACTATACCATACTATAGCATACTATACCATACTATAGCATACTATACCTTACTATACCATACTATACCATACTATAGCATACTATACCATACTATACCATACTATAGCATACTATACCTTACTATACCATACTATAGCATACTATACCATACTATAGCATACTATACCATACTATAGCATACTATACCTTACTATACCATAGTATACCATACTATACCATACTATAGCATACTATACCATACTATACCATACTATAGCATACTATACCTTACTATACCATACTATAGCATACTATACCATACTATAGCATACTATACCATACTATACCATACTATAGCATACTATACCTTACTATACCTTACTATACCTTACTATACCATACTATACCTTACCATACTATACCATACTATACCATACCATACTATACCATACTATACTATACCATACTATACTATACCATACTATACCATACTATACCATACTATACCATACCATACTATACCATACTATACCATACCATACTATACCATACTATACCATACTATACTATACCATACCATACTATACCATACTATACTATACCATACTATACTATACCATACCATACTATACCATACTATACCATACCATACCATACCTTACTATACCATACTATACCATACTATACTATACCATACCATACTATACCATACTATAGCATACTATACCATACCATACCATACTATACCATACCATACCATACTATACCATACTATAGCATACTATACCATACCATACTATACCATACCAAACCATACTGTACCATACTATACCATACTATACCATACTATACCAAACCATACTATAGCATACTATAGCATACCATACCATACTATACCTTACTATACCATACTATAGCATACTATACCATACCATACCATACCATACTATACCATACCATACTATACCTTACTATACCATACTATAGCATACTATACCATACCATACCATACCATACCATACCATACCATACTATACCACACCATACCATAACATACCATACTATACTATACCATACTATACCATACCATACTATACCATACCATACTATACCATACTATACCATACCATACTATACCATACTATACCATACTATACCATACCATACCATACTATACTATACCATACCATACTATACCATACTATACCATACCATACCATACCATACTATACCATACCATACTATACCATACTATACCATACCATACTATACCAAACCATACCATACTATACTATACCATACTATACCATACCATACCATACTATACCATACCATACTATACCATACTATACCATACTATACCAAACCATACCATACTATACCATACTATACCTTACCATACTATACCATACTATACCATACCATACCATACCATACTATACCATACCATATCATACTATACCTTACCATACTATACCATACTATACCATACTATACCATACCATACCATACCATACCATACCATACCATACCATACCATACTATACCATACCATATCATACTATACCTTACCATACTATACCATACTATACCATACTACACCATACCATACTATACCATACCATACCATACCATACTATACTATACCAAACCGTACCGTACCGCACCATACCTAGCGACTTGTTATTCTGACCTGATGTAAACATAAGGGGCTTGTACAACCTGAAGGTAAAAAGCTGCTGCTCTCTCAGAGAAATGTTTGAATGCTGTTTGAGCTGTCTGC
This sequence comes from Hoplostethus atlanticus, assembly GCA_034670405.1. Classification (NCBI taxonomy): domain Eukaryota; kingdom Metazoa; phylum Chordata; class Actinopteri; order Trachichthyiformes; family Trachichthyidae; genus Hoplostethus; species Hoplostethus atlanticus. The sequence continues at coordinate 65,989 of JAXDDX010000293.1, read as the reverse complement.
TGATTTCTCTCCATACTGCTGATTAAATGATTACATCATTAAATGATTGAATGATTAAATGATTACATCATTAAATGATGAATGAAGAATGATCACTCTGCTGTAACAACTTTCAGTGGCAATTGACCTTATTGACAGATTTCCACAACCCACATAAGGCTGACTGTACTGTAGTGGTTACTCAGACCCAGAGAAACTCCAAACCATCAGAAGACAGAAGACAGGACGTCCATGTGGTCTGGGACGAGCAGTACAGCAGGTAAAGACAGAAACTGACACTCTTCTCTTCTCTTCCTCTCTCTCTTTCTTTTACTTCCTTATGGATGCCCTCCGTCTCTCTACCATCTCATCCTCAGTCTCTCTCTCTCTCTTTATCTCGCCTATTCTTTCAAATACCTTCTCTCTTTTTGCCTCCTTCTTTCTGTCTTCTTTCCTTTCTTTCTTCTGCCTGTCATCCCACCATCCTTCCCCAGTTCAGTTCCATGCAGCTCATTCATTTTATTCCAATCCAATTACTTAATTGACTTTAAACATGTGAAATCAGAGGCTTGTCTCTCTCCTACCTCCTCCTCATGGCTGTGCTGCCTTGCTTTTAGGCTTCGTCCGGCACTGAACCGATAACTTCAGGTCCTGTTGGTGCCGGCATGGCAATAATCCCCGTGGCAACAGCACTGTCCCCTCGACAACCGCACAGTCCCCGTGGTAACACAGCTTCACTGGCGCTCTGACCCTTCTCTATTCTCCTCCCTCTCCCTCTCTCTATTATCCTCCCTCTCCCTCTCTCTATTCTCCCTCTCTCTTTATTCTCCTCCCTCTCTTTCCCTCTCTCTTTCTCTATGACTTCCTCATTGTCTTTCTGTCGTTCTCTATTCCTCTATCGCTCTCTTGTTGTCTCTCTCCATCCTTCTCTCTCTCTATTACTTTCTATCCATCCCCTCTCACTGTCACTCGCTCTATCCCTCTCTACTCTCTCTCTGTTTCCGTCTCCCTCGCTCTCTCCATTCCTCTCTCTCCTCTGCCCCTTTACCTTTCTTTGTATCTCCTTCTTTCTCCCTCTGTACTAGTCTCTCTCTCTCTCTCTCTCTCCCCTTGTGTTTAGAGCGATTTCTCTCTCTGCTGCTCTCTCTTTCAGTTTCTCCACATTCACTCGCTCCCTCCTTCTCTGCACTCTCTCTCTCTCTCTCTCTCTCTCTCTCTCTCTCTCAGTGCGTCTCAATTTCACCTCATTCAGTTCAGAGGGTTTTATTGTCATGCCATTTGACGTTGTTCTACATAACAATAATGGTAAAAGATTAACAACATCAAAAAGATTCATTAAGATATGGGTGTCTCTCTCTCTCTCTCTTTCCTTCTTTCTCTCTCTCCCCCAGAGCTGTTTTTTTTACAATAATTCCCTCTCTTTTCCTTCCCTCCTCACCTCTCTTTTCCTTCCCTCCTCTCCTCTTCCCTCTCATTCCTCTCCTCTTCCTCTCCACCCTAAAACTGAATTGCCATGTTATCCAGAGTACTGGACGACTATTTATTACTTTCTTTATGTATTTATTGAAGTATTTAATCATTTAATCCCTTTGTATTTCTTCCTTTAATCTTTTATTGTATTAGCCTTGCATCTTAATGTACAAAATGTGCTTTATAAATAAAGTTTGGTTTGATTTACAGGATCAGAAACAAGATCAGAAATTAAACCAACTGGTGGTTTGGTAAAGAGCTGATTTCTGAACAGCTCCGTCGGTAGAGCATGAGACTCTGTCGTGGGTTCGATCCCCAGTGTCACCTTTGTAAGTCGCTTTGGAGAAAAGCGTCTGCTAAATGACTGTAATGTTACTAAATGAGACGTAATATCTACAGTATCTATATATATAGATACTATAGATACTATGTATATATATATATAGTATATATAGTATCTGAGCTGAAACGCAACGCTGACTAAAAGCAGAGGAAAGTGAATTGTGTTTTAGGGTGGAATATCCCTTTAACACCCTCAAGAGATACGCTGCCCATCTGCTCCCTCCTGACACACACACACACACACACACACACACACACACACAGCACTTCAACATGAATAGAACATGAAGGTAGAAGCATCATCTAAATCCGAGATCTCATTTATACACATTTACACAACCACGTCTTCCTCTCTCTCTTCCTCTCTCTCTTCCTCTCTCTCCCTCTCTCTCATTCCCTCCTTCCCCCCCATCCATCCATCTATTTTATATTTACACACCGCTACACGCTTCTCTCCACCCCACCTCCCCATCTTCTCCTCTCGCCCTGCATCCATCCCTCCCTCATTTTCAAACCACTACACGTCTCTGTCATTTTCCTTCCCCCATCCCTCCATCCATCCATCCATCCATCCCTCCATCCATCCATCCCTCCCTCCATCCATCCATCCCTCCATCCATCCATTCAGTCATCCCTCCATCCCTCCCTCCATCCGTCCATCCCTCCATCCATCCCTCCATCCATCCATTCAGTCATCCCTCCATCCCTCCCTCCATCCATCCATCCCTCCATCCATCCCTCCATCCATCCATCCCTCCATCCATCCCTCCATCCATCCATCCCTCCATCCATCCATTCAGTCATCCCTCCATCCATCCATCCCTCCATCCATCCATTCAGTCATCCCTCCATCCCTCCCTCCATCCATCCATCCATCCATCCCTCCCTCCGTCCATCCATGCATCCCTCCATCCATCCATCCCTCCCTCCCTCCATCCATTCAGTCATCCCTCCATCCCTCCCTCCATCCCTCCATCCATCCATCCATCCATCCCTCCATCCATCCATCCCTCCATCCATCCCTCCCTCCATCCATCCATCCATCCATCCATCCATCCATCCCTCCATCCCTCCCTCCATCCATCCATCCCTCCATCCATCCATCCATCCATCCCTCCATCCATCCATCCCTCCATCCATCCCTCCATCCATCCATCCCTCCATCCATCCATCCATCCATCCCTCCATCCATCCCTCCATCCCTCCCTCCATCCATCCATCCATCCCTCCATCCATCCCTCCATCCCTCCCTCCATCCATCCATCCCTCCATCCATCCATCCATCCATCCCTCCATCCATCCATCCATCCATCCCTCCATCCATCCCTCCATCCCTCCCTCCATCCATCCATCCATCCCTCCATCCATCCCTCCATCCTTCTGAACATATTGTAACATGCCCCCCCCACCCCCATCCCATATGGATGTGTGAGCAGGCATACTAATGGGAAGAAAACTTTATGAGAGGGGGGTGGGGGGGCAGACAGGGAGAGAAATATGGAGGTAGAGAGAGAAAGAGAGTGAGAGAGAGAGGTAGAGAGAGGTAGAGAGAGGTAGAGAGAGGTAGAGAAAGAGAGGAAGAGAGGGAGGAGTGGAATTAAAGAGAGACAGACAGATTGATAGATAGTTTATTGTCCTCTTCCTGCCGTGGTAATGAAACTGACTCACACACATCTGAATGGATACAGAGAGACAGGCAGGTAGACAGGCAGAGAGACAGACAGGCAGACTTGATTCCGGTGAGGTAGTTAACCAACCATCAACCAACCAACCGCCGGAGGGTTGTAGATCTCTAATGGAGACTTGATTCCTACTGGATCCACCAGATCACTTCCTGCCTCTTTAATGGCTCACTTGACTTTCATGTGACACCACAGAGCGTTTCCTTAACACCAGAGGGGCGGGGCTACCCATGTCCAGTACAGTAGCAGCTGAAGGATGTGACTGATCTGGTGACGGCGTGGCCGGAGGCGCTCCTGCAGCACCGTGGGAGATCAGAGGCTGGTCTCTCTCCTACCTCCTCCATTGGATCAGGACAAACACATCATCAGGACCACGGCGCTCTGGAGGTTTGGTGATGGAGGAGGAAAGAGCGGAGCCACGAAAGCTTCTCCCAACAGGAAACCGACGTCCTTGTGTGGGAGCTGCAGAATCACCGATTTGTCTTTGTTCCCGGTGAGCCACGGTGGACAGCCTCAGCCTCATGATACCGAGTTACACAACGGGCTGGTCAGCTGGTGGAGACATGAAAACACCTCTGACCTGGTCGCAGCCGGCGGCGACGCCAGCACAGATCACCGGGATCCTCCACAACAAAATTGCCCTGCGCTGCTTGATCGTTACTGACATTGAGAGAGAGTCAGAAGAAGAGAGAGAGAGAGAGTGTGTGTGTATGTGTGTGTGTGAGTGAGTGTGTGTGTGTGTGACAACACAGGTGAGTTGTGTTGGCAGGCTGCCACAAGGTAATTACTGCCTCCATTAGAGAACTGTGATCATGTTAAACACTCACCTCTGACACACACACACACACACACACACACACACACACAGTAAAGAGCTATACTATATATGCCATGCTAAAAAGTCCTCATATTGTGTGTGTGTGTGTGTGTGTGTGTGTGTGTGTGTGTGTGTTTAACAAGCTGTTAGCAGAGATCTGAGGAACAAACAGCTGTTATTTGATGAACCTGAATCACAGCTTACAGCTATAGTGTTCAGACCACAGAACACTGGCTGACCCTGACCCTGACCCTGACCCTTGACCCTTGACCCTGACCCTTGACCCTGACCCTTCACCAGAGGACTGTTTCCACCACAGGACAGGACATCCAAACAGTGGAATAACCTCCAGCCTGTGTTGAACTCTGCTAGATGTCTGTCTCAGTCCTGTTCTCTTCTAAACGTCTCGTCTGCTTTAAAACAATGAAAGCAGATTTTCTTGTCATATCAAATCAAATCAAATCAAATCAAATCAAATCAAATCAAATCAAATCAAATCTAGCGTTTTAAAACCACAGCAACCACAGACGCCATGTTGGAAGACCACTGACTGTTAGTGGACCAGCACCCCGTGGTTATTATGACTTTACCTCTGTGAGCGATAGACGCCCGCTGGTCGACCTACAGGAACACATGACACCCATTCAGTTTGTCTTTGACACTTTATAACACTTCATAATACTGTTAAACTGGTGCAGCCACTTTACTAGTTGATTTGCTGTGCAGTGAACAAGCTCCACCACTCTGAGTCTGGTTAGACTCATTTGGCTGATCATGTTCGTAGTGTAAGAGTGTGTGTGTGTGTGTGTCTGTGTCTGTGTGTGTGTGTGTGTGTGTGTGTGTGTGTGTGTCTGTGTGTGTGTGTGTGTGTGTGTGCATGCTCACTAGAGCTGCTTTCAGAGAAACAACAAAAGGCCTTTCAGATTCAAATCCACTCCTCAGACAGAGAGCAAGAGGGAGAGAGAGAGAGAGAGAGACAGAGAGAGAGAGGGAGAGAGGAAGGGAGAGAGAGAGAGAGTGAGAGAGGGAGGGAGAGAGAGGGAGAGAAAGAGAGAGAGAGAGGGAGAGAGAGGGAGAGAGGTCAGAGACGAAAAAGAAAGTGCAAAGAAGAAAGGGAGTAAAGAGAGTCTAACTGGTTAAAGGAGCATCTCCCCACTCTCTCGGACTGATGTTGTCATGGTAACCAAGCGTTATTCAGATTATTATGGTCTGGTCTGATATGTGGGCGAATGGAAGTAAAAGAGCATCTACAGTTGACAGTGGGTCTGTCAATCTGTCTGTCTGTCTGCCTGTCTGTCTGTCTGCAGCATCATGAACCGTTTATGATGGGATGGTAAATGAACCAATCACAGAAAACGACTCAATGTTTGGTCCGGTTCTGTTCATGTTCTTGGTGTTGCTAGTTTACAGTACATGAATGAACAGATTCTCTATCAGCAGCTGCAGCGTGTGGAGAATTGATGCCCATTTACCTGCAACCCAGACGACACGGGTTCAATTCCCAAGTTACTGGGAGGGAAGTTTCCATTTTCAGAGTTAACCAAAACCGTAGCTTAGCCGTAACCTAAATGTTTTAGTTTCTAAGCGTAACCCTAACCTTAACCTCAAGCCAACTAGTTCTGTCTGATTTTGGTGCAGGTGCAGCGACAGGTTAGGCGGCGTAGGTTCAGTATGACTCATATGATATCTACTGAGCTGTGTGACTGATCTGAAGCAGCTTTCCCCTCTTGCATGCACAGCAGGACTGCAACCACGTCTGGCTTTGAGTGTGAAGTCAAATGAAAGTGAAATAATCAATATCCTTATCATATTGTGTTTTCAATGATGCCTCAGTAATGTGTGATTCTGATATTCTTTGGTTTCCATCAAAATGTCAGTTATGACAACAGTATTTAGGCATAGTGACGACTATTTGAGTTGTTTACTTCCATAACCCAATCAGATTGTTTTGTAGGCTACAGCCATGAGGAATAATGCATTACTGGGAAATGAAACCAGTACTGATCTTTCAGCTCTCCAGTCTCAAATAAATTGCAAAAGAAGAAGTGTAGTACTCTGGGTAGAATATAGCTGGCGCTTTCTAAATGTGCCTCTAATGGCGTCCTTGTCGTGAGACCACATGGGGTTTACTGTGAGAGGGGCGACGACAAATAAGAGTTCAACAGCAGCCATCTTGGATTCTGGCTGGAGTCCATCTTGTGTTCTGGCAGGGGGTGATGTAGCGCAGCTGTTTCTCTGTTGGCATCCTGACCTCATGGTGACCCCTGACCTCTTTACCCATAACCACTAGCATCAGCCTGCCAATGGCATACAAACAGACTGCCTGGGACGCAGCTAGTAGGGCTAGATTCATCTTCTGGCTGTCTAAATGGGAACAAAGATTGTCTCTGTTGATGTTGATCAGCAACTGGTTAATGTTTTAAATGAACACACAATCAACACTTAATAAATAAGATTGATTAATTGATTAAATATTATTGGCAGGTAAAATGATTTAATTTTACCAGCCCTGCTGTGTATGAATCGAGGGATGAACTGCATGAACTGAATGATGATGAAATGAACACCGGCAACAGCTCAGAAATCTACCAGACAACAGATCAGAAATCTACCAGGCAACAGATCAGAAATATACCAAACAGCTCAGAAATCTACCAGGCAACAGATCAGAAATATACCAGACAACAGCTCAGAAATATACCAGGCAACAGCTCAGAAATCTATCAGACAACAGCTCAGAAATCTACCAGACCACAGCTCAGAAATCTACCAGGCAACAGATCAGAAATCTATCAGACAACAGCTCAGAAATCTACCAGGCAATAGATCATAAATATACCAGGCAACAGCTCAGAAATCTATCAGACAACAGCTCAGAAATCTACCAGACAACAGATCAGAAATCTACCAGGCAACAGATCAGAAATATATCAAACAGCTCAGATATCTACCAGGCAACAGATCAGAAATCTACCAGACAACAGCTCAGAAATCTACCAGGCAACAGCTCAGAAATCGATCAGACAACAGCTCAGAAATCTACCAGACCACAGCTCAGAAATCTACCAGGCAACAGATCAGAAATCTACCAGACAACAGCTCAGAAATCTACCAGACCACAGCTCAGAAATCTACCAGACCACAGCTCAGAAATATACCATACAACAGATCAGAAATCTACCAGACAACAGCTCAGAAATCTACCAGGCAACAGATCATAAATATACCAGGCAACAGCTCAGAAATCTATCAGACAACAGCTCAGAAATCTACCAGACAACAGATCAGAAATCTACCAGGCAACAGATCAGAAATATACCAAACAGCTCAGAAATCTACCAGGCAACAGATCAGAAATCTACCAGACAACAGCTCAGAAATCTACCAGGCAACAGCTCGGAAATCTATCAGACAACAGCTCAGAAATCTACCAGACCACAGCTCAGAAATCTACCAGGCAACAGATCAGAAATCTACCAGACAACAGCTCAGAAATCTACCAGACCACAGCTCAGAAATATACCAGACAACAGATCAGAAATCTACCAGGCAACAGATCAGAAATCTACCAGGCAACAGCTCAGCAATACAGTGTCTACAGTGCAGCATTCCTGTGGGAGATTTGCTAGTCAAGAGAATATGCAACACTGTGATACAACAATACTGGTGTGATTTCTTATGAAAGCTTTGCTACGGTTTGTAAGCTCATGTATCAGTCCTGTGTGTTTACTGTTTATTTATTTATTTATTACTGTTATTACTTTATTTGTAGATGATGCTAACTCATCACAAACATAGGCAACATTAGCACTCATTGTCTCTACGAAACAAGAACAAACTGTATCTGTTGACATATGGAATCAGTGTGTATGCTGCAGAATATTTCCCCAGATTGCTGTGAGATGTAAAGGTTCTCCAGTCTGGATCGGTCACTTCCTGTGCGGAGACGATTTCCCACCAGTGACCAAACCAACACCAGATTTAATTTGGACCAACAGGGTGAATCTACGGGACGCTCTGCTGCAGCATCACTTTGTGATTCAGAGTTTCAGCTTTAACTACACTTCTCTAACAATATTGATGTCTGAGCTACATTAAAGTTTCGATACAGGAGAAGAAACACAACACTCGGGTTTCAATGATGCTAATTTAAAGCAGAGGAGAGGGAAGAAGAGAGGTGATTAAGAGGAGAGGAGAGGAAAGGAGAGAAGAGAAGACAAGACAAGAGAAGAGAAGAGAAGAGAAGGAATGGGAGAGATTCCAAGTTCTACAGTGACTGAGCCACTGAGGCGCCTTAGAAACCAGATCCACTCAGAGAGAGAGACAGAGAGAGAGACACAGAGAGAGAGAGAGAGAGAGAGAGAGAGAGACAGAGAGACAGACAGGGAGAGAGAGAGACAGGGAGAAACATTCAGACATTCAGAGAGAGAGACAGAGAGAGCAATGGCATGCACCATGCCTACTGGGCCTCTGGCATCACTTGGCAGAGCTGTGTGTGTGTGTGTGTGTGTGTGTGTGTGTGTGTGTGTGTGTGTGTGTGGTCCCTCCTGCAGTCAGGCTGAACTAATTAGCTGGTGAGTTAGCTGGAGCTGCTTGACCTTTTGACCTTGAGCAGCAGCAACCTGCAGTCACTCGCTGAAATATTATCATGGAGACGAAGAGGAAAACATACAGAGCACACGGTAGGGATGTGCACCTCCATCACTGAGGCGATGTGATACACATCTCAATACATTAAAGATATATCTGAAGCAACTTCACCCCTATTGCGATGCAGTGCGATTCGACACGATTTGATTCAACACAATGCGATTCAACGCGATACGATGCGATTCGATGCAAAAGAATATGATGCTATGAAATTCAATAAGGTACAGAGAGTTTGATTTTATTTCTTTGGTTCTTCTTAAGCAAACAGAAAATCATAAATGAACTAAAAAAGTGTTTTTTACTTCACATATTTGTCTCTCTAGTACTGTAGCTCAGTAAGCATCTCATTTCTGACCACTAAAACACTTGGCCCTTTCACAAACAGATGTGAAGAGGAGGCTGTGGAGGAGGTATTGGAAGCCCTCGTTCTCTCTGGATGTCTTTACAAATAAACAAGGCCATGGCGCCCCAGCGGTACTTGCTAGCGGTACCGCTGGGGCTAGCTGAGCTGAATCCGAGGGGGAGGGAGAGGCAGACGTCTCCACATACCATGTCGCCGCTTCAGGTGAGTATTTACGTTAGTCGGGCTGCCTGTGTACTTTATAGCGATGCCGTGTCCGTCTCTTTTGAAAAATCCCAAGTGTCGCCAAACATTTGATTTGTAGGAATCCGGGGGGCGTGTAGCTCCTCCTCCTCCATGTTAGTCTCTATGTGACACGCCTCGGCCCCGTAGTAATTTGAACACTGACAGCAGGTGGAGATGATGGAGCAGTTTAGTGAAGAGGAATCAATCTAAATATAAAAGTATTGGTCACATTTCTAAATAATATTGTCACAGGGCCCCTACTAATAAACAGATAGAAATAGATCGCATTTCACCGATGCAAACACGTTAGAGACGATGCATCGTCAGTTCATCCCAAATTTTATCCGGTGCACCGATGCGAATCAGTGAATCTTACCATCCCTAATACACGCCTCAGAGCTGTGTGTGTGTGTGTGTGTGTGTGTGTGTGTGTGTGTGTGTGTGTGTGATGGATGTAGTCTGTAACCAGTTGTAACAGCCCAACTGCAGAGGCACAAACTGGAGAATTCATCACGCACACAGAACCAATTAGTGTGTGTGTGTGTGTGTGTGTGTGTGTGTGTGTGTGTGTGTGTGTGTGTGCATGTTACCTTGTGTGGGCGTTCTGGAGTATAACCTGTGTTCAACAGCGATCAAGCAGGCACCTGAAACAAACACACACGTCAGATAAAAACACAACCACACACACACACACACACACACACACACACTGGGTGCGGCGCTACAGCAGTAAATAGTGGAAGCAGATTAGGGGCGGTGAGTTTCTAATGTTCAAGAGGTTTATTCTACTGTCGTCTTTACTCCGTTATCTACTGACTTAAACAGCCAATGATTTCAGTGAAATACAGTAGATGAAAATACGCCCCAATAAAAACTAGCACCACTCCTTTAGTGTAGATCACATCTGAACTCTGTAGATCTTCACCTGATCAATACAAGAAGACAACATACTGAGGAAAAACCAGACGGTGAAATAATGAAATACATTTATTTCAATTCTCATCATGGGACAGAATATTTACACGTCAAAGTCTTAGTAGATGAAATTGCAGAAAGCCTTGGCCAGCGAGCGTGACGGTTTAACAGGTTTATGATCTCTCTGTGGTCATGGATCCTTGTGGGTTTTCCAGTAAGACGTCAAAAAACAGCGTCTGATGTGATTTGGACCGATAACTTGGGAGGAAGCGTTACAAGACAGCTTTCTGAGTGAGTTGAGAGCAGCTGTTCATTCAGATGGAACCAGCTGTCCTGGGAACGTAGTGTCATGTCTACTTCACATAATAAGCCTGCAGGTTGTAAGCAACAAAACATCAGAAGTGCTTTGTGCTGTTTGTTAGGAGGGATTTACAAACTAGAGGCGTCTTTAGCGGAGTACAAATCTCCCTACTGGGTGAAAGCAGATCCATTACCTTGTTAGACTGTCCTGAGGCAGATGGCGTGGATCTGCTGATGTGGTTTAGGGAAAGGCAGGAAATTGGACTTGACGCGTAGATAAAAATTACAGATGGAATGAAAGTAAATAACATTTCCCTCTGTCCCCGTCTGCCTCGGACGTTTTGTTATTATGGTCGTCTGGATTTGATCATCTAGTGGAGTCAAGCCCTTCATCACAAAACACAACGGACTTTACAGAGAAGAGCCTGGTGGACTCAACCAGCATGTTCAGACAGAGACGAGCCTTCAGCAGGGCAGATGGGAAAATTACCTGCTATCTTTTAGAAAGCGACATCATTTCCTTTCATTTTTAAGCTGTCAATCATTCTGTAAGAGTAGCTGAGTCACTGTTTCCTCATCATGTGTCAAATACTGACTGAAGGTTTGATTACACCTTAACACTCAACACTCAACATCATCTTCCATGTTGTTTCCTGTATTCAGGTTGTATCTTTTCATGCCACAGACCCCCAAATAGACCCCCAAATAGACCCCCAAATAGACCCCCAAATAGACCCCACATAGACCCCCACATAGACCCCACATAGACCCCCACATAGACCCCAAATAAACCCCCAAATAAACCCCACATAGACCCCCAAATAGACCCAATAGACCCCAAATAGACCCCAAATAGACTCCAAATAGACCCCACATAGACCCCCAAATAGACCCCAAAATAGGCATGTTTTGGCATGCCAATTAATTGGCATCATTTCTTGTGAATTAAATTATGGTGAAATTAAAGTGCTCTTCATTTTGCTTGGACCCCCTGGAACCCTCTCAACCCAGACCCCAAGCCTCGTGGTCCGTCCCGTACAGACTGATTAGCAAGAAAGAAAGAAAGAAAGAAAGAAAGAAAGAAAGAAAGAAACGGTTTAACTGAAGAAATTAAAGGAGAAAATGACAAAATGAAATCATAATTCTGACATGAACAGCAGCACATCCAGCAGTCAGAGTCCTGTGAGCATGTGGCTGCTGCTAATGGACCCCCCCCCCCCCCCCCCCCCCCACACACACACACACACACACACACACACACACACACACACACACACCCTGACCCCTCCCTATTGGTCAGCTGGTTGGCACGGTATCAGAGACACCATGGCAACAACTGCTGCTGGCTCACCCTCCACCTGAGACACATCACATGCTGTGTGTGTGTGTGTGTAAGCATGTGTGTGTGGTAATTACTCCAGTGAGGCACTCTGCCAGTGACGCAGGCCTTAAGGGAAAGGAGATATACACACACACACACACACACACACACACACACACACACACACACTGTCTTTCTGTATCTCTTTCATACACATATACAATATGCACACACACACACACACACACAATCCCACTGAAACACATCTTGAAACACACACACAAACATGCACACACACATACACACACACACACACACACACACACACACACACTCACCACCTTGAAACATACACAGAGACCCCCCCCCCCACACACACACACACACACACACACACACACACACACACAGCTCCACAGGTAGAGTAATGGAACAGTAAATCAACATGGTGACAGGAAGTTGGCCAGGCTGACAGGAAATGGAGAATCTCTCCAGGCTTTTCTTCTTCTCTGCTGCACATGGCTGCAGTGGAAAAGCCTTTATCAGATAGCGACTGTAGAGAGGGCAGTGAGATGGCCTCAGACCGCCGGGTCAGCAGGACGCCGGGCCAGAAGGACGCCGGGTCAGAAGGACGCCGGGCCAGCAGGAAGCCGGGCCAGCAGGACGTCGGGTCAGAAGGACGCCGGGCCAGCAGGACGCCGGGCCAGCAGGAAGCCGGGCCAGCAGGACGCCGGGCCAGCAGGACAACGGGTCAGCAGGACGCCGGGTCAGCAGGACGCCGGGCCAGAAGGACGCCGGGTCAGAAGGACGCCGGGCCAGCAGGACGCCGGGCCAGCAGGACGCCGGGTCAGAAGGACGCCGGGCCAGCAGGACGCCGGGCCAGAAGGACGCCGGGCCAGCAGGACGAGGGGTCAGCAGGACGCCGGGTCAGCAGGACGCCGGGCCAGAAGGACGCCGGGCCAGCAGGACGCCGGGTCAGAAGGACGCCGGGCCAGCAGGACGCGGGGCCAGAAGGACGCCGGGCCAGCAGGACGCCGGGCCAGAAGGACGCCGGGCCAGCAGGACGAGGGGTCAGCAGGACGCCGGGTCAGCAGGACGCCGGGCCAGAAGGACGCCGGGCCAGCAGGACGAGGGGTCAGCAGGACGCCGGGCCAGCAGGACGAGGGGTCAGCAGGACGCGGGTCAGCAGGACGACGGGTCGCAACTTCAACAACATCAAAAGAAAAGTTGAAAAGTTACGTGTTAAAATGACACGGACATGGAGGTTAACACATTCAAGATTCAACCAAGATGGCGCGGCCGTGTCTAGACGCCGTCGTGGTAGCTCCGCGGAGATTGTGCGTTTTTTTAGTTTTTGTGTTTGTTTTTAATATCTTTTTTTGCTCAGACACATCGGCACTAACATCCTACGAACGCAGCACACTTTTGGACATAAACTTTTGCGCAAAACAAAGGTTTTTGTCCACTTTTCCCATCGACCCAGCGTGGCCGGCAGAGATAGTACGAGCGAGCCACAACAACAACAGTGGAGACTCACCTACGGGGAGACGAAGGAGGAAACATCGGGGAAAACGGAGCGGAATTCGGAACAGACTGAGAGTTCAAGCCCACCGTCCACCTCTGCCCAGCATCCTTCTTGCTAACGTCCAGTCTCTGGATAATAAGTTGGATGATGTTAGGGCGAGGATTAGATTCCAACGGGACATGAGGGATTGTAACGTCTTTTGTCTGACAGAAACATGGCTGACCACGCTGGTGCCGGATCGAGTCATATGCCCAACCGAGTCCTTCTCTGTTTTCCGTGCGGATAGAACGGAAGAGTCTGGCAAATCTAAGGGTGGAGGGGTTTGCTTCATGACCAACAACAAGTGGTGCAACCCCAAGGACATTAAGACTCTTTCTCGTTCCTGCTCGTCGAACCTGGAACATCTGACGATCTCATGCCGTCCATTCTACCTTCCCCGGGAGTTCAGCTCGGTCATCACCACAGCCGTCTACATACCACCACAAGCGGACACCGACGTAGCACTATCGGACCTACATGATGTGTTATGTCGGCATCAGAACAAGCATCCCGACGCGGCTATGGTGGTGGCTGGGGACTTTAATAGGGCGAACCTAAAAAAAGTCATGCCGAACTTTCATCCAGCACATTACGTGTGCTACCAGAGGGGAAAGAACGTTGGACCACTGCTATACGCCGTTCAAGAGAGGCTACAAGGCTGTCTCTCTCCCTCCGTTCGGCAAATCAGACCATGCCGCCATTTTCCTGCTACCGGAGTATAAACAAAGGATAGCACGGGAAGCGGTAGTGACGAGGCACGTCACTAAGCGGTGGTCTGACCAATCAGAGGCTGAGCTACAGGACGCTCTGCGTGACGTCGACTGGGACATGTTCCAATCCAGTTCCAGGGACGTCAGCGAGTTTACGGAAGTAGTAACGAGCTTCATAGCAACGCTAGTGGACACCATCGTCCCCACGGTAAAAGTTAGGTCCTTTCCTAACCAAAAACCGTGGGTTGATAGATCCATCCGCGACGCTTTGAACGCCCGCACTGCTGCCTATAACTCCGGTCTTGTATCCGGCAACATGGACGAGCACAAGGCAGCGTCCTATGGACTGAGAAGGGCGGTGAAGGAGGCCAAGAGGAGGTATAAGGACAGAGTGGAGTCGCAGATGGAGCAGCGCGACACCAGACGCCTATGGCAGGGGCTACGGACTATAACGGACTACCAGGGCAGACGCATCCCTAGCGGAGGACCTGAACTCATTTTATGTCACACCTGCTCGGACCCGTTGACTCCCTTTTTGTTTTCCTCTTGTGTTTTGTCTTGTTTCCCGTTTTATTTTGTTACTCACTTGTCGTCTCGTTTTAGGTCACTTTACTTCCTTTCCTCCCCGAAGCTTCCCGCCTGTGTGATTACCTGCCCCGCCCTAATGTGTTGCACCTGTGCCTCATTGTCTCCCCTCCCTGTTAGTATTTAGTCTGTGTGTTTCCCTGTTCAATTGCCAGTTCGTCTTTGTTCCCTGAGACAACGTTCCAGCCTTCCTTTGTTTCCTGCAATCCCTCGTGAGTTTTGGTTTTTGACTTTTGCCTGTTTCTTCGACCTGGATTTTTGCCTGCCCCTTGTCTGTTACCTTTGCCTGATCCTGACTGCCTTTCTGTGTTACGAACCTGGTTGGAATAAACGGACTTTGTATTTTATCTCCCTGTCTCGAGTCGTGCATTTTGGTCCATGCTTTTGTGCCCAGTCTGACATTTTATGCACGGTTTGAGGCTAGCAACAACAGCGCTAGCTCGCCGGCTAACAACATCACCGTTAGCGCAGCCGGAGTGAGTTCTACCGCTGGGGATGAACACACACTCTCTGTGACCGAGCACAGTGTGAGGAGGGCTCTGACGAGGGTGAACACCAGGAAAGCTGCTGGTCCAGATGGCATATCTGGGCGAGTACTGAAGACCTGTGCTAATCAGCTAGCTCCAGTGTTCACCACTATATTCAACATCTCCCTGGCTGAGTCTGTGGTCCCCGCCTGCTTCAAGAGATCCACTATTGTCCCTGTGCCCAAGAATGCTTCTCCAGCATGCTTGAATGACTACCGACCGGTGGCCCTCACCTCGGTGGTCATGAAATGCTTCGAGAGGCTGATAAAGGACTACATCTGCGCCTTCCTCCCTTGCTCCATGGACCCGCTGCAGTTTGCTTATCGTCCCAACAGATCCACGGATGATGCTGTCTCCCAGGTACTGCACACCACACTCTCTCATCTGGACAGCCGGAAGGGGGGCTATGTGAGACTGCTGTTCATTGATTATAGTTCAGCTTTCAATACCATAGTCCCCACCAGACTGGCTGGCAAGTTGATGGAGCTGGGACTGAACACCCCCCTGTGTGCCTGGATCCTGGACTTCCTGACCGCCAGGCCCCAGGTGGTCAGGGTGGGTAGACACACCTCCAACCCCCTCACCCTGAACACAGGATCCCCCCAGGGTTGCGTCCTCAGCCCCCTACTGTACTCCCTGTACACACATGACTGTGTGGCCAGGTTCAGCTCCAACTCCATCATCAAGTTTGCGGATGACACAGTGGTGGTGGGCCTGATCTCCAACAACGACGAGAAGGCCTACCTGGAGGAAGTTTCTGACCTGTCACTCTGGTGCCAGGACAACAGCCTCCTCCTGAATGTCACCAAAACTAAGGAGCTGATTGTGGACTTTAGGAGGACACAACAACAGAGGACGTACTCACCACTGGGGATTAATGGGAATACTGTGGAGAGGGTGAGCAGGTATAAATACCTGGGAGTCCACATCACCGAAGATCTCACATGGTCCACACACACTGACACTCTGGTGAGAAAGGCGAGGCAGCGCCTTTACCACCTCAGGCAACTGAGGAAATTTAAAGTCTCCCGGAGGATCCTTCAGTCCTTCTACTCTGGAGCTGTAGAGAGCATCCTGACAGGAAGCATCACTGCCTGGTTTGGCAGCAGCTCCGCTCAGGACAGGAAGGCTCTGCAGAGAGTAGTGCGTTCGGCTGAGCGCACTATTGGAACTACACTCCCCACCCTGCAGGACTTGTACACCA
Source organism: Hoplostethus atlanticus (assembly GCA_034670405.1). Lineage (NCBI taxonomy): Eukaryota > Metazoa > Chordata > Actinopteri > Trachichthyiformes > Trachichthyidae > Hoplostethus > Hoplostethus atlanticus. The sequence continues at coordinate 49,337 of JAXDDX010000293.1, read as the reverse complement.
GGAGGTGCAGAACCAGAGCCTGCAGGATCATGAAGGATCCTCACCACCCCAACAACGGACTGTTTCAGCTGCTGCGGTCAGGCAAGCGCCTCCGTAGTCACGCTGCCAAAACAGAGAGACTGAGACGGAGTTTCTTTCCTCAGGCCATCAGGACTGTGAACTCTGACCTCACCAGGGCCCCCACCAAGACACACACACTGCCCCTCTTATGCACACACAGACACACACACACACACACACACTTAGGTAAAGACTACACATAATTTATATTATATTACATACATACAATTTCCCTTTTTTACTATATTTTTATAAAGTGCTCTTATTGTAAATATTGTGTTGGTTTATTGTAAATAGTGTGACCTGTTATTTTGCCCTTTGTACATTTCTGCTGAGCATTGCCACTTTACATTTCACTGCACACCTCGTGTGTGTATGTGACAAATAAACTTCTTGAATCTTGAACAGCGGTTGACCCCGTCCTAGTATTAACCAGTATTAACTAGTACTCCCTAGTATTAACTAGTACTAACTAGTATTGCCGGGTGTCTGTCTCAACCAGGGGAACTTTGACTGGAACATTTATCTGGTTATCGAAGGACAAGAAGACTGAACCTGCTACACTCCTCCTCCTTCTCTCTCTCCCTCTCTCTCTATCTATAGCTCTCTCTCTCCCCCTCCTCCTCTTCTCTCTCTCTCTCTTCCTCCACCTTCACCTGGTAACCAGCTGACCTGTCAACACACAAAGAAGAGCTCTCTGGTGTGTGTGTGTGTGTGTCAGTGTGTGTGTCAGTGTGTGTGTGTGTGTGTCAGTGTGTCCCTGAGGCGATATTCGTCACCTAGAGAAGCAGCTGTTCCCTTCAGAGTAGTAGCAAAAAAACAGCTGCTACAACTCTCTCTCTCTGTCTCTCTCTCTCTGTCTCTCTGTCTCTCTCTCTCTCTCTGTCTCTCTCTCTCTCTGTCTCTGTCTCTGTGTCTCTCTCTCTCTCTCTGTCTCTGTCTCTGTCTCTGTCTCTCTCTCTCTGTCTCTGTCTCTGTCTCTGTGTCTCTCTCTCTCTCTCTCTGTCTCTCTCTGTCTCTCTCTCTGTCTCTCTCTCTGTCTCTCTGTCTCTCTCTCTCCTCTCTGTCTCTCTCTCTGTCTCTCTCTCTCTGTCTCTCTGTCTCTCTCTCTCTGTCTCTCTCTGTTCTCTCTGTCCTCTCTCTCTTCTGTCTCTTCTGCTTCTCTCTCTCTCTCTCTCTCTCTGTCTCTCTCTCTCTGTCTCTCTGTCTCTCTCTCTTGTCTCTCTCTCTCTCTCTCTCGTCTCGTCTCTCTCGTCTCTGTCTCTCTGTCTCCTCTGTCTCTCTCTCTCTCTCTTCTCGTCTCTCTCTCTCTGCTGTCTCTGTCTCTGGTCCCTTCCTCTCTTTCTGTTTCTTTTTCTGTCTCTCTCTCTGTCTCTCTGTCTCTTCTCTCTCTGTCTCTCTCTGTCCACTTCTCTGTCCTCTCTCTCTCTCTGGCTTCTTCTCTCTCTCTCTTCTCTGCTTGTCTCAGTCTCATGTCTCTCGCTCTCTCTCTCCTCTCTCTCTCTGAAAACTTCTTTTACTGCATGTTGGTTATCGTTCTTCTGTCTCTCTCTCATCTCTCCTGGTCTCTTCTACCCTCTCTGCACATCATGCTCTCTCTCTGCTCCTCTATCCCAGTCCTCCCTCTCTCTTCTCTTCTCCTTCTCTCTCCTCTTCTCTCCTCTCCTCCCTCTCTTCTTCTGTCCTCCTCTCTCTCTCTTCTCTCCTCATCTCTCGCTCTCTCTACTCCTCTCCTCTTCCTCTATCCTCTCCCTCTGACTCTTCTCTCTATCTACTCTCTCTCTCTTCTTTCTGTCCTCTTCTCCTCCGTCTCTTCTATCCATGCTCTTCTCTCCCTCTCTGTCTCTTCTCTATCCATCCTCCCTCTCCTCTCCTCCGTCTCTCTCAATCCTCTCTCCTCTCTTCTCTTCTTCTCATCACCTCCGCTCTCTGTCTCTGTCTCTCTCTCTCTTCTCTCATCTCTCTCTCTCTCTTCTCTTCTGTCCTCTCTCTCTTCTCTCTCTTCCTCTCTTCTCTCTCTCTTCATGTCCTCTCTCTCTCCTCTATCCTGTCCTCTCTCTTCTTCTCTCTCTCCTATCCTCTCTCTCTCTCTCTTCTCTCTCTCATTCTCTCTCTGTCCTGCTCTCTCTCTCTTCTCTCCTTTCTGTACTCGTCTCTCATCTCTCTCTCTCCTGTTCCTCTCCTCTGTCCCTCTCTGTCTCTTTCTCATGTCTCTCTCTCTCTCTCGTTCTGTCTCTGTCTCTGTCTCTCTCTCGTCTCTCTCTTCTCTTCTCCTCGCTCTCTCTCCTCTGTCTCTGTCTCCCTGATCTCTTTCTCTCTCATCTTTCTCAATGTCCCGCTCTCTTCTCGGCTCTCTTCTCTTCAATTACGTCTCCTTCACTCTCAAATCTCTCTACTCTCCTTGCTCTTCTCCTCTCTCTCTCTCTCTTCTTCTCTAGTCTTCTTCTCTTCTCTCTGCTCTCTCTCCTCTCTCTCCTACTATCTCATCCTCCTTCCTCCTCTCGCCGTCCTTCTCTCTCTGCTCGTACTCATGGCCTACCCCTCTCCTCCTCCTTACCCACGCCTCTCATGCTCTCTCTCTCTGCTTTCCTGCCTTACTCTGACCCCTCCTTCTACGTCTCTCGGTCTCATCTCATTCACTGCTTTCTGTCCTCTCCTCTCTGTTAATCATGTCTCCTCCCCACCCCCCCCCACCTCTCTCTCTCCTACTTCTCCTACTCTCTCTCTCTACTCTCTCTCCTGGTACTCTTCCACTCCCTCTGTCTCTTCTGAAAGTCTGTACTTCATCTGTATTCTCTGTCGTTATTCCACAGTTCTCTGTCAACGTTAATGATCATCTCTGTGTTTCTCTCGTGCTTTTATCCCTTCCCTGTTGATGAGCTCCTCTACCATTAACATCTAGTAAACCCTCTTTATCTCTCTTGGTTCTTGTCTCTCTCTTTGTTCTACTTAGCCTTGTCATATGTCTCAGTCTGTCTCTCTCTCCATTCTCCCGCGTTCTCTCCCTTCCGCTTCAGTCTACTGTCTCTTCTTTTCTGCCCCTTCCCCCCCTCCGCTCGCTCATCCACTAGACTTGTTCACGCTTCTGCACCCGCCCTTGATCTTTCCTTCTTTGTCCTTCCCACTTGATTCTATGTCTCCGCCCCCGCCCACCTCCTCCCTCCACTCGCTCCTCCCCCCCTCCCCCCCCCACCCTGTACAGTCTCCTCCTCTCATTCGTCTCTCTTTTCTGTCCTTCTACTGCTTTTCATCGTTTGCTTCTTTTAGTTTGTCTGTTTGTGTTCTCCATGTTTTCCTCCTCTGCCCTCCTTTTCTGTCCGTCATGTCTCTATTCCTCTCTCTCTCTGTCTCTGTCTTTCTCTCTCTCTCTCTTCCCTCGCTCTTCTCTTTGAGAAGTCGAGTCCAATTCATTTGTGAAGCTCTTTAGAGGAACAGATTCATCACAGAGCTTCACAAAGAACAGGAAGCGATCGATACAGATTAAAACAAGAAAGAAAAAACACTTCACTAATGTACAGCCCTTCACCAAACACTCTCAGCCCTCCTTCCTCTTCCTCCTCTTCCTCTCTTGGTTCAACATATAGTATACATATAGTTCTCTCTCTCTCTCTCTCCATCCCTCCAGGCAGTTCATCCATCCTTCCCACTCAGAGACAGAAATAGACTGATGGAGAGCAGAAAGCTCTACTGGGAGATGACCACTGGACACACACACACACACACACACACACACACAGAGAGGCATCGACATGCACACCCAAACAGTGTGTGGGGACACGCACTTACTGCAGGCACACACACACACACATATAGAGATCTATACACATACACATATATGTCCATATACACAACTGTGGATATATATGTACACACACACACACACACACACACACACACACACACACACACACACACACACACACACACACACACACACACACACACACACACTGGTAGCAGGTCCTCCATGCAGCCAGATTCTGTCTCATACAGTGTAAAGTAGAACTGATAGCAAGCTTGACCGGATACTGATATTTCTGTCGATATTCAATATCTTTAAGTTTGAAAGATGGATTTGGTGTTTCTCCAGTGTTTTATCCCCATCGCGGTGAAAAGCCCCTGAAACAACATTTAAACCATCATAAAGTAAAAACCCAGACATTTATTTTAGCTTGGTAGAGGAAACACATTAAATGATTTTTGATTTTTGAGTAGCTGTGGTCAGAGAGGAGCCTCATCATAGAGGCTGTATCAACTGATCACTGATCAGCTGATCCATGGATCAGTATTTCCACACAACAGCAGAAATGTGTCCAGCTGGTTTCCAGATCAGTCCATGTACCGTCTGACGCATGACAACATTTGAATTTTGCAAATAATTTCCTCTGAGGTTGGATCAATAGAGCGCGCACACACACACACACACACACACACACACACACACTGAGTCTCATCCACCTCTCTCCTCATCTCTCTGTCTCCTCTCAGTGATCAGAAACACATGTGGGAAAACACACACACACACGTGGAGAGGAATGTGGAGGAGGGAGCACTGGGTCATCTGGAGCATCTGAATCATCTACAGGGAAGCAAACAATGTTTTGTGTCCACGGGCTGCAGTGTTTCAGTGTTCAGTGTATCCCATGATGCACTGGGCACGTTCACCACTTACCACTACAGACAAACCGTAGTTCTACAGCAAGTGTACACCGACAGCGTTTCCCTCAAGCCTGACACTGAAAGTCTCCATCATGATGCAGTTGAATGATAAGCCTCCCAGCATCACCACGTCTGGTGGATTATAATTACCTTTATATTTATCGTTTCCTTTATCATGTTTTCTCATCATGTTTTCTCATCATGTTTTCTCATCATGTTTACATCCTTTGAACCTGACAATAAAACCTTCCAGTTGGATTGGAGTCACATTGTTTGACTTTGTTGTTAACAAGGCCAAATGTGGCCCTCTCCACTGGCTCCCTCATCCAGGTTAAGACTCTGGTGCAGCAACAGCCCCTTCCTACCTCCAGGCTATGGTCAAGCCTTACACCCCCGCCTGACCACTTCGCTCTGCTGCCTCGAGGTGACTGGTTGCCCCGTCGCTCAGAGGCCCCAGGGGGCCGATCTAACCGGCTCTTCTCTGTTCTGGCCCCACAGTGGTGGAATGAACTCTCCACTGATGTCAGGACAGCAGAGTCGCTGCCCATCTTTCAGCACAGGCTGAAAACCCACCTCTTCAAGAAACACTACCCTGACCCTTCCTCTTCAAGAAACACTACCCTGACCCTTCCTCTTCAAGAAACACTACCTTGACCCTTCCTCTTCAAGAAACACTACCCTGACCCTTCCTCTTCTAGAAACACTACCCTGACCCTTCCTCTTCAAGAAACACTACCCTGACCCTTCCTCTTCAAGAAACACTACCCTGACCCTTCCTCTTCTAGAAACACTACCCTGTCCCTTCCTCTTCTAGAAACACTACCCCGACCCTTCCTCTTCAAGAAACACTACCCTGACCCTTCCTCTTCTAGAAACACTACCCTGACCCTTCCTCTTCCAGAAACACTACCCTGACCCTTCCTCTTCCAGAAACACTACCCTGACCCTTCCTCTTCAAGAAACACTACCCTGACCCTTCCTCTTCCAGAAACACTACCCTGACCCTTCCTCTTCCAGAAACACTACCCTGACCCTTCCTCTTCCAGAAACACTACCCTGACCCTTCCTCTTCAAGAACACTACCCTGACCCTTCCTCTTCCAGAAACACTACCCTGACCCTTCCTCTTCCAGAAACACTACCCTGACCCTTCCTCTTCCAGAAACACTACCCTGACCCTTCCTCTTCAAGAACACTACCCTGACCCTTCCTCTTCCAGAAACACTACCCTGTCCCTTCCTCTTCAAGAACACTACCCTGACCCTTCCTCTTCAAGAAACACTACCCTGACCCTTCCTCTTCCAGAAACACTACCCTGACCCTTCCTCTTCCAGAAACACTACCCTGACCCTTCCTCTTCTAGAAACACTACCCTGACCCTTCCTCTTCTAGAAACACTACCCTGACCCTTCCTCTTCCAGAAACACTACCCTGACCCTTCCTCTTCAAGAAACACTACCCTGACCCTTCCTCTTAGCACTTGCTTATTTACTTCACTTATTTGTCTCATTTGTTTAATAAAAGTAGGTAGATAACTTATTGATCTTCTACTTCAGCACTGGTTCTGCTCTTAGATGATGTTTAGGAAGGAAATGCACTTCTGATTTCTGGTGACTGGTAGTTCTCTACCTATGTTGAATGCATTTATTGTAAGTCGCTTTGGATAAAACGCCTGTAATGTAATGTAGTGTAGTGTCGTGTAATGTAAGGTAATGTAACATAGTGTAATGTAATGCTAGGTGCAAAGACTCCAAACTGACTACAGGAAGTGGACCAGGCCAGGACCTTCATCCACCTGCAACATGGGACCCACCAGTAATAATACCACGACCCATTTTGGGTCCCAAACCAGGATTTAAGAAACCCTGGATTAGAGTGTGCAGAGTGAACAGATGAAACTGTTTAGTTGCAAAGCTGATCGATCAATTGATTATTTGTATTCAGTGTCATTATGGCTGGCCTTAATGTATCCAAATATGAACCTAGCATCGTCTTTATTGATTATGAAACACTTTGAAGTCTACGCAGCGTTATTGATGAATCTGAGATCACACACAGCAAAGACCAACACAACACAACAGGACTGTTTGTGACACCTTTGTGTGCCATGAATGTTCACGTGTGAGTGTGTGTTCATGTGTATGCATCAATGCAACAGGGAACTAGTGTGTGTGTGTGTGTGTGTTTATATGTGTGTGTGTGTTCATTGTTTGGGTCCAACCTGCATCATTAATCAGGAATGTGAGGCTCCTGTTACTGGGTCACAACAAGGGAGGGAGTGTGTGTGTGTGTGTGTGTGTGTGTGTGTTTTGACACCCCCCCCACCTCTCTCATCCTTGTCTCCTCCCCTCCTGATAATAAGTTTAATGTCATGATTTCAACATGACACCAGTGTTTAACCCACTGCATCATCAGTGTGACCTCTGACCCCGACCTTCCTCCCCACCATGTCCCTCCTTGACGAGACAGACAGACAGAGAAAGAGAATTACCTGTCTGTGGAGGCTCCTGCTGTGTGTCGGCGTCCTGTAGAGACAGACAGACAGACAGAGAGACAGACAGAGAGACAGAGAGACACTTGTTACAACAGCAGAGACACACCGCGAAAAAAACGAACATCAACGTCAGCATCATCAACATCAGCACCATCAACGTCAGCATCATCAACGTCAGCATCATCAACGTCAGCATCATCAACGTCAGCATCATCAACGTCAGCATCATCAACATCAGCATCATCAACGTCAGCATCATCAACGTCTGCGGCGGCTTTACGGACGCCGGTTACCTCAGCCTCAAGACACACACTTCAACACAGCAGTCCAACCCTCATGCATTCATTCATCCGTTTCTTGAGACTTTGGACGACATCATCAGCCCCAGCCGAGGTTGAGGATCGGTTGGTGCTGATTGGTCGGTGATGTCTACATGGGTTTTATTGTCTGTTTTTACGGAGGATCTTGTTTTTATCTCATCTGTTAGCTGCAAGACAAATTGCCCCTTTGGGGATAATAAAGATTTACTGTACTCTACTCTACTCTACTCTACTCTACTCTACTCTACTCTACTCTACTCTACCCTACTCTACTCTACTCTACTCTACTCTACCCTATTCTACCCTATTCTACCCTATTCTACCCTACTCTAACCTACTCTACTCTACCCTACTCTACTCTACCCTACTCTACTCTACCATACCCTACTCTACTCTACTCTACCCTACTCTACTCTACCCTACCCTACCCTACTCTACTCTACCCTACCCTACTCTACCCTACTCTACCCTACCCTACTCTACTCTACTCTACTCTACCCTACTCTACCCTACTCTACTCTACCCTACCCTACTCTACCCTACCCTACCCTACTCTACTCTACCCTACTCTACCCTACTCTACCCACTCTACCCTACTCTACCCTATCCTACTCTACTCTACCCTACCCTACTCTACCCTACTCTACCCTACCCTACTCTACCCTACCCTACTCTACCCTAGCCTACTCTACTCTACCCTACCCTACTCTACCCTACCCTACTCTACCCTACCTACCCTCTACCCTACCCTACTCTACCCTCTACCCTACCCTACTCTACTCTACTCTGCCCTACTCTACCCTACCCTACTCTACTCTACCCTACTCTACCCTACCCTACTCTACTCTACCCTACTCTACCCTACTCTACCCTACCCTACTCTACCCTACTCTACTCTACCCTACCCTACCCTACTCTACTCTACCCTATCCTACTCTACTCTACCCTACTCTACCCTACCCTACTCTACCCTATCCTACTCTACTCTACCCTACTCTACCCTACCCTACTCTACCCTACTCTACTCTACTAAATGTACCCTGTTTTAGGCTGCAGAGCATTTGACAGTATGACTGAATATAATACAGCAACACAGCAGAGCCGGCGGCTTCGGATACCAATTTCTCATTTTGATCTTCTTCAGCTCACCTCCAGGTCCTAACACCGCCACCACACTACACACACACACAGACAATACACCACACTGCACACACACTGCCTGGTAAGTGATTCCTCTCACGTTGATCTCAAATCCCTCGCTCGAGAATAAGCTGGGGAGAGGAGGAGGAGGAGGAGGAGGAAGAGGAGGAGGAGGGGAGCGAAGGAACGAGTCGGCAAAAGACGGGAGGCGACCAAAAGCACATTTACCATCTGTAATCAAAAGACCTCGATGTTGGCCTGTCACCTCCTCTCCCTCCTCCTCCTCCTCCTCCTCGCTTTCTCTCATTCTCTCTCTCTCTCTTCAATTTCCTTCCTTCTGTTTCAAGGTCTGACCAGCATACTGATGGCAGGATTACACACACACACACACACACACACACACACACACACACACATACACACACACACACACACACACGTCGGAGAAGTAATGACTTTCTGCCTTCTCTCTCAATTTGCTTGGAGCTGCCAATTCCCACTGGGCCGGTGAATGTGTGTGTGTGTGTGTGTGTGTGTGTGTGTGTGAGTGTGTGTGTGTGTGTGTGTGTGTGTGTGTGTGAGTGTGTGTGTGTGTGGGTGCGTGCGTGCGTGCGTGCATGTGAGCGTGAGAGAGAGAGAGAAAGAGACACGAGGGAGGTAATACAACAACTCCAATTAGCTGGGCTGGTGGTCTGTTTGGGGGTGTCGGTGTGTAGTGTGCAAGTGTGTGTGTGTGTGTGTGTGTGTGTGTGTGTGTAATCCATATCTCACTAACTACTGCATCCATACTGACTGACTGATTTGATAAGACATGTATGCACGCCTCTATTTTCCCAGCATCCTCTAGGACGGAGTCCTACGTTAATCCCACGTTTCCCTGCGGCTGCAGATTGGGAACTTGACATCCACGTTTTAAGGTTTCTAATGTCTGTGTGAGTGTCTTACCTGCAGGGTGGGATGTCTACTCTCCATCAGTTAGTCTTAATCTAACACTTAGTTTAAATAGAGAATAAAAGGTTTGTAAACCTCCACAAAAGCTCAAGATCAAGAGCCTGTCACAGACACAGAAACACCAATACTGCAGATCAATGAGGAGAAACTGGAGGCTGGGAGTATTCTATAGTGATAACCTGGTTATTTTGATAGATATTGTGATCAAGTCTCCTTCTACCCATAATGCCTTGTGTTCTGGGGTGGTTTCCTGTAGCTGGTTGGATCCCGTTCTCTCTCCTAACGAACCACCACAGTTCTCTTCTACCCATAATGCCTTGTGTTCTGGGGTGGTTTCCTGTAGCTGGTTGGATCCCGTTCTCTCTCCTAACGAACCACCACAGTTCTCTTCTACCCATAATGCCTTGTGTTCTGGGTGGTTTCCTGTAGCTGGTTGGATCCCGTTCTCTCTCCTAACGAACCACCACAGTTCTCTTCTACCCATAATGCCTTGTGTTCTGGGTGGTTTCCTGTAGCTGGTTGGATCCCGTTCTCTCTCCTAACGAACCACCACAGTTCTCTTCTACCCATAATGCCTTGTGTTCTCTTGTTAGAGGACTGAGACGTTTTCAGGCGTCTGGTTGGTTATTTGGTGAATGTTGTTGTTCTCACCTGGAGACCAACCAGCTAGAGGAGGAAACGCTGCAGAGCTTAATAAACCCACCAGAACATGCTGGCTGTGAACGCAGCCTCTCTCCAACAGGATTCTGCCAGGTCAGCTAACAGAGACAGTAATAAGATAGTCTGTCCTGGTTTGTAACAGTACTGCAGTGTTAACTGCTGGTACTTTAAAATGTGTTATTATGGGTTATTTGGGGTTTGGCTCCACATCTGACCTGCTGTGGTTCTGAGCTTAGTGCAGCTTTTAGTTATAAATTATCCAAAGAACATTTTCTTCTCTACAAAAACAACCAGAACAGAGTTGTTGGTGTTTGGGAGGGAGATGAATACAGAGGAGACACTGGTACTGTGGACATGGAGACATGGAGACATGGACATGGACTTTTACAGAAAAGTTGCCTAGTGCAGCTTCAACGTCAATGCAATATTGTCATTAACACTCTTGATGTGACGTTCACTGACAGTCGTAGAGATGAGTATCGGTCTGGTGGTGAGGCTCACAAACAAGAAGGTGTAATGAAGAAGGGTATTAACATCTATTCTAGTTTGATGGTGCACCACGAACAGGTGTGTGTGTGTGTGTGTGTGTGTGTGTGTGTGTGTGTTATCTGCTGTCTAGTCCTGAAGTAGAACTGCTGAATAAAACAGTAGCACTCAGACATGATCTGATGACGCTCCACTGGACACACACACACACACAGAGAGAGAGAATTCAACTCTTCAGCACTGTCTCCAGGAGAGGTAAGAGTTAGGGCAGTGTGTATATGTGAGTGTGTGTGTGTGTGTGTGTGTGTGTGTGTGTGTGTGTGTCCAGAGGGCCCCATTAGCTGTGACATGCTGTGTAGAAATGGAACAGAGCAATTCAGAATGACAGAACAGGGTGAACTGATAGAGATGGAGAGAGAGGGGGAGACAGAGAGAGGGGGAGAGAGAGAGAGAGAGAGAGAGAGTTTAAAAGAGAGCCACCCCTCCAGACCCTGAGCTCCTTCTAGATCAAGGTCAGACATTCATTGTCCCACAGAGAAATATCTTGTTGGACGGACAAGAACCCAGCGACCAGTACATCCCATAATAACCCTGTTCACTACTTCACCAACTGAAGACGGCTGGTTAGAGTAGAGTACACTAACTCAGCAGACAGACGTCAGACAGACAGGTTTCCCACCCTGAAGGGAGGATGCTCATGCAGACATTAGAAACATGGATGTGAAGTGTAACAGGTTTTCATTTTCAAACTGAAACACTCCAGGGTTTCCTCCGGACGGGAAGTCCTGCTGCTGGGACGGAGCGAGGCGACGCAGGCGGAACAATTCGGGGGCTATGTTTCAATCAAGTACTCAATCAAGTACTCAATCAAGTACTCAATCAAGTCAATCAAGTAAAAATCAAGTACTTTCACGTTTAAGGCCTGATTCATTTTTCTCAAACCCACAAACTTTCAAGGATTTTCAAGGCCTGTGGGACTGGAGAAAGAGAGAGAGGGGGGTGGTGAGGAAGGGGGGAGAGAGAGAGAGAGAGAGAGAGAGAGGGTGTGGGAGAGAGAGAAAGAGGGAAGGAGAGAGAGAGAGACAGAGTGGGGGAGGGAGTGAGAGTGAATGGGGGAGAGAGAGAGAGCTCTGTTCTTAACATGTCCTTCATCGTCTGTATAGTAAAACAATGAACCAATCACAACGCTCTATTCTAGGTGTGTGTGTCCTGCGATCACTCAATGCCGTTCACACTAACCTTTCCAATGTGTGTGTGGTGGTGGAGAGTGTGTGTGTGTGTGTGTGTGTGTGTGTGGGTGGGGTAGAGGAATGCAATGAAAAGATGTGGAGTAAAAGAGAAAGAGAGAGAGAGAGAGAGAGAGAGAGAGAGAGAGAGAGAGAGGGGAGAGGTAACAAGGATGGGTGAGGAGGGTTGCAGTGAAGCATGAAATGAGAATTGGAGGGGTTTTACTGGACCCCCCACCCCCTCACCCCCTCACCCCCCTCACCCCCCTCACCCCCTCACCCCCTCACCCCCCTCACCACCCTCACCCCCTCACCCCCTCACCCCCCCAACACACACACACACACACAGGAACACTCTCACTTAAAATTCTGACCCCATATCATCCTCTCAGCTCCTCTCCTCCTCCCCCATATCATCCTCCTCCCCCATATCATCCTCTCAGCTCCTCTCCTCCTCTCAGCTCCTCTCCTCCTCCCCCATATCTGTCTTCATCTCCCCCATTGCTCTATCAGGCCCCATGTCTGAGGTGGCAGGCGCCTCCGTGTGTGTGTGTGTGTGTGTGTGTGTGTGTGTGTGTGTGTGTGTGTGTGTGTGTGTGTGTGTGTGTGTGTGTGTGTGTGTAGGCGTCAGTGTGGCATCCATCAATACTGAACAGCAGCAGGATCAGGAAACTGGAGATTCTCTCAAATGTCAACCACCACTGCTCTCTCTCTGTCTCTCTCTCTCTGTCTGTCTCTCTCTCTCTGTCTCACTGTCTCTCTGTCTGTCTCTCTGTCTCTCTCTCTTTCTCTCTCTGTCTCTCTCTCTCTCTCCCCCTCCCTCTCCCTCTCTCTCTCTCTCTCTCTCTCTCTCTCTCTCTCTCTCTCTCTCTCTCTCTCTCCCCCTCCCTCTCCCTCTCTCTCTCTCTCTCCCTCACCCCCCTCCCTCTCCCTCTCTCCCTATCGCTTTTTCCCTTCCACTCACTTTTTCTCCCCCTCTTCACCAACCTCTTTCCATTTCTCTACCTCTCTCTGTTCCCCTCCCTCTTTCTACCCCTCTTTCTCTCTCTCTCTCTCTCCCTTCCCTCTCTTTTCTCCCTCCTTCTCTCCCTCTATTCCCTTCTCTGTCTCTCTCTCTCTCTCTTCCCTCTTTCTTTCCTCTTCTCTTTCCAAATGAAAGAGGAAGGGTGGACCAGCTGTTTCCCTGCATTGTAGAACCGTCCCGTCCTTCCTCACTTCCTACATTCCTCCCTCCCCCCCTTCCATCTCTCCCTCCCTTAACTCCCCTGACTCAAAGGTGAAACAGCCGTTTGTTCTCCATGTTCTGAATCAAGTTTGATTTCTCTTTAACTGCTTGGTTTACTTTGTAATGCAAGAAGGAAAGAAGGAAGGAAAGAAGGAAGGAAAGAAGGAAGGAAAGAAGGAAGGAAAGGTTCTATCGCTTTCAATTTGACTCGATTGTTTTTCTTCATGAGGTTTGAAATTATGATTCTCTCCTTCCCTTCCTTCCTTCCTTCCTTCCTTCCTTCTCTGCCTCCCTAGATTCCATGTCTCTCTCCTTCTTTCTCTCCTTATCCCCTCCCTTCCTTCCTTCTCTCCCTCCCTAGATTCCTTGTCTCCCCCCTTCTTTCTCTCCTTATCCCCTCCCTTCCTTCCTTCCTTCCTTCCTTCTCTCCCTCCCTCCCTTCCTTCCTTCCTTCTCTCCCTCCCTAGATTCCTTATCTCTCACCTTCTTTCTCTCCTTATCCCCTCCCTTCCTTCCTTCCTTCCTTCCTTCCTTCTCTCCCTCCCTAGATTCCTTGTCTCTCTCCTTCTTTCTCTCCTTATCCCCTCCCTTCCTTCCTTCTCTCCCTCCCTAGGTTCCTTGTCTCTCTCCTTCTTTCTCTCCTTATCCCCTCCCTTCCTTCCTTCTCTCCCTCCCTAGATTCCTTGTCTCTCTCCTTCTTTCTCTCCTTATCCCCTTCCTTCCTTCCTTCCTTCTCTCCCTCCCTAGATTCCTTGTCTCTCTCCTTCTTTCTCTCCTTATCCCCTTCCTTCCTTCCTTCCTTCTCTCCCTCCCTAGATTCCTTGTCTCTCTCCTTCTTTCTCTCCTTATCCCCTCCCTTCCTTCCTTCCTTCTCTCCCTCCCTAGATTCCTTGTCTCTCTCCTTCTTTCTCTCCTTATCCCCTCCCTTCCTTCCTTCCTTCCTTCCTTCTCTCCCTCCCTTCCTTCCTTCCTTCCTTCCTTCTCTCCCTCCCTAGATTCCTTGTCTCTCTCCTTCTTTCTCTCCTTATCCCCTCCCTTCCTTCCTTCTCTCCCTCCCTAGATTCCTTGTCTCTCTCCTTCTTTCTCTCCTTATCCCCTTCCTTCCTTCTCTCCCTCC
>JAXDDX010000293.1:27500-30000 GCA_034670405.1 Hoplostethus atlanticus | reverse complement strand
TACAGACAGACTGGTTTCTATCCAGACTGGTTTACACACAGACTGGTTTACATCCAGACTGGTTTACAGCCAGACTGGTTTACACACAGACTGGTTTACAGCTAGACTGGTTTACACACAGACTGGTTTACAGCCAGACTGTTTTATAGCCAGACTGGTTTACACACAGACTGGTTTCTATCCAGACTGGTTTTTATCCAGACTGGTTTACATCCAGACTGGTTTACAGCCAGACTGGTTTACACACAGACTGGTCTACATCCAGACTGGTTTCTATCCAGACTGGTTTACACACAGACTGGTTTACATCCAGACTGGTTTACAGCCAGACTGGTTTACACACAGACTGGTTTACAGACAGACTGGTTTACATCCAGACTGGTTTCTATCCAGACTGGTTTCTATCCAGACTGGTTTACACACAGACTGGTTTACAGCCAGACTGGTTTCTATTCAGACTGGTTTACAGCCAGACTGGTTTCTATCCAGACTGGTTTACAGCCAGACTGGTTTACACCAAGACTGGTTTACACCCAGACTGGTCTACACCCAGACTGGTTTCTATCCAGGCTGGTTTCTATCCAGACTGGTCTACACCCAGACTGGTTTACATCCAGACTGGTTTCTATCCAGACTGGTTTACATCTAGACTGGTTTACATCCAAATCAAATCAAATCAAATCACATTTATTTGTATAGCCCTTAATCACCGTTACAGTCTCTAAGGGCTTCACAGTGCCCAACATGTGAAAATAATAAATGGTTAGTACACGACATCCCCCAGCCTTAGACCCTCACAGAGGACAAGGAAAAACTCCCACAAACCCTCACTGGGAAAATTGGGAGAAACCTTGGGAGGGGCTACTCAGAGAGGGATCCCCCTACCAGGACGGTTGGGCGTGCAATAGATGCCGAGTTTGGGCAAGCAGCGTATACACAATATATGAAAGTTTATTTTGGTGGGACATCCAGATCTGATGGGGCGGCATCACAGCAACGGCAACTCAGTCAGCGTCATCATAGGACTAGGAGACCATGCAGGCGCCAACACTGCCCAGATAGGAGAACGCAATGTCCGCTCAGTCAGCATCGTCCTAGGAGGGGGGACCAACCAGACGCCAACTCTGCCCAGATAGGAGAACGCAATGTCCGCTCAGTCAGCATCGTCCTAGGAGGGGGGACCAACCAGACGCCAACTCTGCCGGGCTGCGGCCTGGAACAGATAGGAGACTCACCCATACACACACTCTCACTCACACAGACAAACATGACCAGCGTCAGTGGACAGGAGCAGGTAGACCAGGAGAATAGGACATGTAGGCAGGATGCTAGTATCCATCAGGACCCTGATCTAGGATGAGCTAACTGGTCTAGCCTTACTCTGAGAAGAGACTGAACCACTCCCTCAAGGCTGGTCAAATGACAGAGAGAATAAATGGGTTTTTAGCCTTGACTTAAAGACTTCGATAGAGCCTGCCTCTCTGATTGAGGCAGGCAGACTGTTCCATAGATAGGGAGCCCGGTAAGAAAAGGCTCTGTTACCTGCAGTTTTCTTTTTGACTGCTGGGATAGACAGGTAGCCAGCGTCCTGAGATCTGAGGGCGTTTCTATCCAGACTGGTTTACATCCAGACTGGTTTACAGCCAGACTGGTTTAAACACAGACTGGTTTACAGCCAGACTGGTTTACATCCAGACTGGTTTCTATCCAGACTGGTTTACACACAGACTGGTTTACAGACAGACTGGTTTACACACAGACTGGTTTCTATCCAGACTGGTTTACAGCCAGACTGGTTTACAGACAGATTGGTTTATACACAGATTGGTTTACATCCAGACTGGTTTACAGACAGACTGGTTTATACACAGACTGGTTTACATCCAGACTGGTTTACAGCTAGACTGGTTTACAGACAGACTGGTTTACACACAGACTGGTTTACATCCAGACTGGTTTATACACAGACTGGTTTACATCCAGACTGGTTTACATCCAGACTGGTTTACAGACAGACTGGTTTACATCCAGACTGGTTTACAGCTAGACTGGTTTACAGCCAGACTGGTTTACACACAGACTGGTTTACACACAGACTGGTTTACAGCCAGACTGGTTTACAGACAGACTGATTTACACACAGACTGGTTTCTATCCAGACTGGTTTCTATCCAGACTGGTTTACACACAGACTGGTTTACAGACAGACTGGTTTCTATCCAGACTGGTTTACACACAGACTGGTTTACATCCAGACTGGTTTACAGCCAGACTGGTTTACACACAGACTGGTTTACAGCTAGACTGGTTTACACACAGACTGGTTTACAGCCAGACTGGTTTACACACAGACTGGTTTCTATCCAGACTGGTTTCTATCCAGACTGGTTTACATCCAGACTGGTTTACACACAGACTGGTTTCTATCCAGACTGGTTTCTATCCAGACTGGTTTCTATCCAGACTGGTTTACATCCAGACTGGTTTACAGCCAGACTGG
>JAXDDX010000293.1:7500-15000 GCA_034670405.1 Hoplostethus atlanticus | reverse complement strand
AAAACAGCAGCTGATGGATGGAGGGACGGGTGGGGGGGTGAACATGGTGGGGGTCTAGAGGGAAGAAGGGAGAGATGGATGGATGGGTGGAGAGATAGATGGATGATAGTGTGACTGGATAGATGGATGGGAGATGGATGAATGGATGAATAGATGGGTGAATGCATGGATGGATGATGGGTAGATGGATGGATGCATAGGGGGAGGGATAGATGGAGGGATGATGGGTAGATGGATGGATGCATAGGGGGAGGGATAGATGGAGGGATGATGGGTAGATGGATGGATGCATAGGGGGAGGGATAGATGGAGGGATGGAAAGAGGAGTAGTGTCCTACGGCCACCACGGGAAGACAAGCCGAAGTTGCGGCAGGGAGTTTCCCACCTTTCCACCGAAAGCTGATGGGATACTACGGGGAAAGTGAAGTGGGAGGCTGGCTGGTTAACTAACCACTAACCTCTTAACTAACCACTACCACTAACCTCTTAACTAACCACTATCTAACCACTAGCTTACAGATCAGACTGAGGGCCTCAGTAAAAACACTATGAATCATCTTCAACCCAAGGCTCTATTTTATGTCCTATCTTCTACTTTCCTCTCCTATCTCGTCCTTTCGTCTCCTCCTCTCCTATCTCCTATCTCCTACTCTCCTCTGATATCTCCTACTTTCCTCTCCTATCTCATCCTCTCCTATCTCCTCTCCTATCTTCTCTCCTCCTCACCTCCCCTATCTCCTTCTCTTCTCTCCTATCTCCTCTCCTATCTTCTCTCCTCCTCACCTCCCCTATCTCCTTCTCTTCTCTCCTATCTCCTCCTATCCTCCTCTCCTATCCTCTCCTATCTCCTTCTCTTCTCTCCTATCTCCTCCTCTCCTCCTTTCCTATCTCCTCCTCTCCTATCTCCTCTCCTATCTTCTCTCCTCCTCACCTCCCCTATCTCCTTCTCTTCTCTCCTATCTCCTCTCCTATCTTCTCTCCTCCTCACCTCCCCTATCTCCTTCTCTTCTCTCCTATCTCCTCCTATCCTCCTCTCCTATCCTCTCCTATCTCCTTCTCTTCTCTCCTATCTCCTCCTCTCCTCCTTTCCTATCTCCTCCTCTCCTATCTCCTCTCCTATCTTCTCTCCTCCTCACCTCCCCTATCTCCTTCTCTTCTCTCCTATCTCCTCCTCTCCTATCTCATCCTCTCCTCTCCCCTTCTCTTCTCTCCTATCTCATCCTCTCCTATCTCCTCCTGTCCTCTCCTATCTCCTCCTCTCCTATCTCCTCTCCTATCTAATCTCCTCCTCACCTCCCCTATCTCTTTCTCTTCTCTCCTATCTCCTCCTATCCTCCTCTCCTATCCTCCCCTATCTCCTTCTCTTCTCTCCTATCTCCTCCTCTCCTATCTCATCCTCTCCTCTCCCCTTCTCTTCTCTCCTATTTCATCCTCTCCTATCTCCTCCTGTCCTCTCCTATCTCATCCTCTCCTATTTCCTCCTGTCCTCTCCTATCTCCTCCTGTCCTCTCCTATCTCCTCCTGTCCTCTCCTATCTCCTCCTCTCCTCCTCTCCTATCTCATCCTCTCCTCTCCTATCTCCTCCTGTCCTTTCCTATCTCCTCCTCTCCTCCTCTCCTATCTCCTTCTCTCCTCTCCTATCTCCTCCTCTTCTCTGTTTCAGAATCTGTTAAGGCCCAAGTGATGCACCGCAGGCAGGAGATTGGAAGTGTCAACACGAAGGCACTGGTATTTGTGTGTGTGTGTGTGTGTGTGTGTGTGTGTGTGTGTGTGTGTGTGTGTGTGTGTGTGTGTGTGTGTGTGTACAGCACTGTTTTTAGTGTTGGAAATACATGACCTGTGATTGTACATCTGCTTGTCACCTCAGTACATGTGCCCTATTCTGGCATGTATCAAACTAGTCTGACTGATGGGAACAGAACAGAACGCCACTGGCCTGAACTTTGCAAGGTGACTTCTACTATAACTGAATCTACTAGAAGTTAGACGCAACACAGTCACAGTTCAAGAGGAGCTCAGGGGGTAACAATACAAACCCAAGAAGAAGAAGAGGGTCCCTGAGACAAACACACATTCATCTATATGAACTATTAACTATAACTATAACTATAAACTACTAATATGAAAGAGAACAACAGACGAACCAGTTCCTTAGCAACAGCCGTGGTCCAGGACGGTGTTGGTGAGTGGCTGAACGGTGAGGTCCCGGTCAGACCGTCCTCCGGGGGCCAATAGAGGCAGAGAGGCAGGTATGTATGTTGGTAACCATAGCAACAGAAGGGCAGCGTGTTTAAATTAATTCATAGCAAGTGGTTAATTAGTGCACAGCCAGTCTCTTCACAGCAGGACTGTCTGCTCACACACACACACACACACACACACACTCTAGCGATTGACAGGTTCACTAGTGAAGTTAAGTGCAGAGTTTATCTGGTCTAATGATTGATCAATACTCCTTTCCTCTCTTATATCTTTTCCCCACCATCTTTTCTCCTCTCCTATCCCCCCTCATATCTCCTCCTTTCCTCTTCTATCTCCTCCTCTCATCTCCTATCTCCTATTCTTTCCTCTCCTATCTCCTCCTTTCTTGTCCTCTCTCCTCCTCTCCTACCTCCTCCTCTCCTCTCCTATCTCCTCCTCTCCTCTCCCTCCCTACCAGAGCATGTTGGTGGGAGGTCAGAGGGTTGACAGGAAGCATCCATCACCCGTGTTTGGTCATCTATTCTCTTATGCACGTCCTATGGCAGGGTGTGTTGTCACAGCAACATGTTTGAGTGACAGGTCATATCTCTAGCTGATGGAAACACTGACTGCCCTAACACACACACACACACACACACACACACACACACACACACACACATACCTATCCTTAACCTAACCCTGAGCAATAAAACAGCTTATTTTTAAAATGAGGACGTCCAGAAAGTCTTCATTATATTAAATCACATCTATAGCAATGCAAGTGTATGCACACGCACACGCACATGCACACACACACACACACACACACACACACACACACACACACACACACACACACACAGGGTAGATAAGAGTGACATGAGATAAATCTAACTTCACACTTCAGGGTCACTGCTGCCTGTCAACACTCATTCAACACTGCTGTTACACACACAGAGCAACACACACACACACACACACACACACACACATCAATAGGATTTACATTGAAACACAATAAAAACCTGTAATAAAAACACAAAAGGACAAGGAGCCAGTAGAGCAGTATAGTGCAATAAACAAACATGAATCCAGTTTCAGGGGAACGAGGACCTGGTCCAGTTTTAAATGTCTTTTCAAACAAATGGGACCAATGATAATAATAATTGGTAATAACAGTATCAAACATTGTTGGACATAAATGTTGGAAAAATTATAGAGAAATTGCAGAAATCCCCCCATGCTTTTACCCTGCATCAGTACTGTATACCGTGATCGCCAGTGTAGTTCTCCTCCATCTACCCACAGAGCAATAAACCATCACTATGGAAGAACAGCTCATTTCACTTCTATAGAAAACACAATGAAACCTTCAGCTCCTGGAACAGACGGCTAACAGGCGGCTAACAGGCGGCTAACAGACGGCTAACAGACGGCTAACAGGCGGCTAACAGGCGGCTAACAGGCGGCTAACAGGCGGCTAACAGACGGCTAACAGGCGGCTAACAGACGGCTAACAGACGGCTAACAGACGGCTAACAGACGGCTAACAGACGGCTAACAGGCGGCTAACAGACGGCTAACAGACGGCTAACAGACGGCTAACAGGCGGCTAACAGGCGGCTAACAAACGGCTAACAGACGGCTAACAGACGGCTAACAGACGGCTAACAGACGGCTAACAGACGGCCTCAACGTGTGTGTGTGTGTGTGTGTGTGTGTGTGTGTGTGTGTGTGTGTGTGTGTGTGTGTAATTGAAAGTTGTGTGGTATGAAGATAGCAGGTCTATGTCTCAGACAAACTACTCCTGGGAAATATCAGCACTAATGAAGGGATGGAGAGAAAGAGGGGGGGGGAGAGAGAGAGAGAGAGAGAGGGGGAGAGAGAGAGAGAGGGAGAGAGAGAGGGGGGGAGAGAGAGAGAGGGAGAGAGAGAGGGGGGGGGAGAGAGAGAGAGAGAGAGAGAGAGAGAGAGGGGGGGGAGAGAGAGAGAGGGAGAGAGAGAGAGAGAGAGAGAGAGAGAGGATCGTCTCTGGTCAGTTCTGGATGTTTCTTTCCGTCTACTGGAGCAGCAGACGGTGGACAGACGTCAGGACAGTTCATAGTGTTATAAGACGCTACGTCACTGAGATGTGAACTAAAGTGACTCAACTAAACTGCAGCCCATCCATCTGCTGCTGAATCATCACGGTGGTCGGTAGCAGCACCTCCACCAGCTGAACACCTCCTAACACCTCCTAACACCTCCACCAGCTCAACACCTCCTAACACCTCCCAACACCTCCTAACACCTCCTAACACCTCCCAACACCTCCTAACACCTCCACCAGCTCAACACCTCCTAACACCTCCCAACACCTCCCAACACCTCCTAACACCTCCCAACACCTCCTACCACCTCCTACCACCTCCCAACACCTCCCAACACCTCCTAACACCTCCTAACACCTCCCAACACCTCCTACCACCTCCTAACACCTCCTAACACCTCCTACCACCTCCCAACACCTCCCAACACCTCCCAACACCTCCTAACACCTCCTAACACCTCCCACCACCTCCCACCACCTCCTAACACCTCCTAACACCTCCTAACACCTCCCAACACCACCTAACACCTCCTACCACCTCCCAACACCTCCTAACACCTCCACCAGCTCAACACCTCCTAACACCTTCCAACACCTCCCAACACCTCCTAACACCTCCCAACACCTCCTACCACCTCCTACCACCTCCTAACACCTCCCAACACCTCCTAACACCTCCTAACACCTCCCAACACCTCCTACCACCTCCTAACACCTCCTACCACCTCCTACCACCTCCCAACACCTCCCAACACCTCCCAACACCTCCTAACACCTCCCAACACCTCCCACCACCTCCCAACACCTCCCAACACCTCCCTAACACCTCCTAACACCTCCCAACACCTCCTAACACCTCCTAACACCTCCTAACACCAGGCTTCATCAGTCTGTGATGTTCAACACCTTCAGTGTTGAGTTATTTAGTGATGATTTACTGTCCCTCAACCTGCCGTCTACTTCACCATTTCCCAGAATGCCTTTCTTGTTGCTGTCAATCAAAGGCAGGCATGGTTCAGAGTTAGTGTTTTAGGGAGGATTTTTCACAGTGATTTTGAACGTTGCCGTGGCAACAGTGTGGCGGAAACAGAGGAGGAGGAGCCTGGTGGAGAGCGAGGATGAACTTCTGCATGAAGACAACATGGCCGCTTTAGACTCACCATAGCATCCACTACTTCTACTTCTACAGGAGCTCTTGTGTGTGTGTGTGTGTGTGTGTGTGTGTGTGTGTGTGTGTGTGTGTGTGTGTGTGTGTGTGTGTGTGTGTGTGTGTGTGTGTGTGTGTGTGTGTGTGTGTGTGTGTCTAGACAGCCTATCAGATCTCTATCAGGTTATTGATGACCTCAACGTGCTAATCAATACTCAGAGAGGTCACCCCTCTCCATGGTTCACCCTGTCACCTCTCTCTCTCTCTCTCTCCTGTTTTCTCTGCTCTCTCTATCCAAACCAGACCTCTAATGTTATTTCCTATTAACCCTGATCAGACACACACACACAAACTAGAAAACACACACACACCCATAGACGCATGTCTCATTAAAACACACACACACATGAAGGAAACATACACACTCAGCTATAACACACTCATGCAGGCAACGCCCTTACACACACACACACACACACACACACACACACACACACACACACAGCAGACAGTGCAGTAGTGTTTGTCTCATATTAACCAGATTCCAGTCCGATTACTGACTGGAAGACAGACAATAAAACTCTTGACTACCTCCTTTCTACTCCTCCTTCTCCTCTCTTTTCCTTCCCTTTCTCTCCTCCTCCATCATCACCCTCCCTACTTCCTTCCAGGCTCCACCTCCTTCCTTTTTTTCTCTACTCCTCCTCGTTCTCCAGTCCTTCTGCCAATTAATTCCTCGTCCATTCATCAATTAAGCGTCACTTTTTGCTTTGACAGAGACCAGACGTCCTCCTCCTCCTCCTCCTCCTCCTCCTCCTCCTCTAAACTCTGACACAATACAATAGAATCATTTACAACCTCCTCCTCCTCTTCCTCCTCCTCCTCCCATCTTCTCCACTTCTTTGTTACTCTAATATAAAAAGGGTCACTGTCTCTAATGTCTCTCTCGTGACAGAGACCAGACAGTCTCTCTCTCTCTCTCTCTCTCTCTCTCTCTCTCTCACACACACACACACACACACACACACACACACACACACACACACACAGCCTGCTCAACCTTGTGGCTGACTGTGCTGGATTACTGTCAGTCAGGTTTCATAACTACCAGCTGATGTTCAGTCATAATCTCAGTACTAGTTTTTAACCAGGTCAGGTCAGGAACCCTGTCACCCGGAAGCACAACAAGTTAAAACATCTGCCGCGTGGTGGACGCCGTTACCCAGAGCACCTTGCAGCGCCACGAGCTCAGACCTCAGTGCTAGTGAGCAGAGAGACAGGAGGGTTTGAACCCAAGACGTTGTGGTGATGCACCTTAGACCACTGAGCCCAAGTTCATACATTTCATCATTGGAGGCCCCAGTGGGAATCAAACCCCCAACCCTGGCAGTGTAAGTGACTTGCTCTGCCCATTGAGCGACACAGGGAATTGAACCCCTAACCTATTTGAACTATTTCTGGGATGGTTTTTTAAATCCTTACTTATCCAAGGAAGGTTTTTCAGGTTCTCTCTCTTTCATACAGGAGAGATTTGCACTGCAGCAGTTTGGTAGCTGGTGTGTCTGACAATAGAAGACCTCCTCCTCCGTCACCCTCCTCCGTCACCCTCCTCCGTCACCCTCCCTGACAGACAGACATGAACAGACCTCAACGCTATAGGCATGAATGGACCAGTCACTGAAACCCGTGGGCGTTGTGTTTGTTGAAGGAGGCGAACAAGTTAGAAAAAAGATTCTGCTCAGGAAAAACACAAAAACAACATTTAAAATAAGAGTCCAGAACAGGGGAAGGACGGAGGGATGGGAGGGATGGGAGGGATGGGAGGGTGGGAGGATGAGGGGTCAAACAGCAGCTGCTGTAAGCATCGTTGTTGAGCTGTAAACTAAGACCCTGGTCACCTGGACCGAGGGTTTAATCCACCAGCAGGATTATGGATTATCCATCTGTCAACATAGTTCTAGTTCCTAAACAGACAACAACACATGACCCCACATGACCCCACATGACCCCACATGACCCCACATGACCCCACATGACCCCAACGACCTGACAGGATGGGGGGGGGGGGGGGGGGGGGGGG
>JAXDDX010000293.1:0-5000 GCA_034670405.1 Hoplostethus atlanticus | reverse complement strand
TCTCTCTTTCTCCCTGTCTCTCTCTCTCTCTCTCTCTCTCTCTCTTTCTCCCTGTCTCTCTCTGTCTCTCCCTGTCTCTCTCTCTCTCTCTCTCTCTCTCTCTGTCTCTCTCTCTCTCTCTCTCTCTCTCTCTCTCTGTCTCTCTCTCTCTCTCTCTCTTTCTCCCTGTCTCTGTCTCTCTCTCTCCAAAGAGAGGATGCCCTGTTGCAGAGCCGACAGCGCTGAGAGCAGCTCAGAAAATATATATATTTCATATATTTCATGTTTTATCAGATGAAGCATCACACTGCCAACAGGGTGACATGACAGACAGACAGACAGACAGACAGACAGACAGATACTTTATTGATCCCTGGGGTTGCAGCAGTATAAAAGTATAAATATAAAATACAGTAGAATAAAGATAAAGCAGGACCAGGATGTACAGCGGATGGATGCTGCATGTAATCCGTCATAAGGACTGGATGGGTCACATACACAGAGGTAATGGATGAATGAGGGTCAGCTAGCACAGACGCTAACAACATAATGACCATAATGAGGAAAATACAGGAGAGAGATGGAGGGAGATAGAGGAGAGAGAGTCACACAGAGAGGAAAGTGGTAGAGTGACTGATGGAGGGAGATAAAGGGGGAGAAAGAGAGGGAGGGAGGCGAAGGGAGAGATGGAGAGAGGGATTATTGCAGTTTACAGACTAACTTTATTATCGGCTCACCGTCGTTTCAGGATCTGTGAGGTTTGACGACCTTCATCAAAATGACCTTCATCCTTCAAAATGATTCACACGAATCACTACTCTCATTTCAAAATCACAGTGTCTGTCTGTCTGCCTGTCTGTCTGCCTGTCTGTCTGTCTGTCTGCCTGTCTGTCTGTCTGTCTGTCTGTCTGTCTGTCTGTCTGTCTCTCTGTCTGTCTGTTTGTCTGTCTGCCTGTCTATCTGTCTGCCTGTCTGTCTGCCTGTCTGTCTGTCTGTGACAGTCTGCAACAGGTTTCCACAGGTAGTAGGGTGTGTGTGTGTGTGTGTGTGTGTAATATGGTGGTGAGGGTGGGTGGTTAAGTCCGGCTCACCACCACCATCTCTCTCTTTCTCTATCATTCCAGGCTGACTCATCCTGGAAGCAAACACTAGCCCTGCCCTGCTGTGTGTGTGTGTGTGTGTGTGTGCGTGTGCGTGTGCGTGTGTGTGTGTGTGTGAATGAATGAGTGAGTGAGTGAGTGAGAGAGAGAGAGAGAGAGAGTATCTGGATGCCTTCGTGAGCCAAAACACACCGAGCCAGAACAGACTCACTAGCAAACCTGTAGACACTTGAAATCAACCTTGAACACACACACACACACACACACACACACACACACACACATTACAACTACAACAAAACTGTTCATATCATGATCTAAATATCCAAATAAGAGCGTCTGGGTCTTGAGCCCCTCCTCTCGTCTGAAGGGTTCAGATCTACGTTCAGCATTGATCCAGTTGATTGGTTGAGTCTGAGTCACACACACTCCTCTTGCCTTTGGACGCCATGTTGGCTGTGACTAGGACTGGGTGTCATTTCGGCTGTTTGCCTCTGCACATCAATGCAGGTCAAACATTTCTCCTAGAAAATGGGAATTTATTATGCTGCAATATCTAGTTAAAGATTAAAGCACCAATTAACACATCAAGCTGTGTTGAGAAGGTGGAGTTCAGGATGCAGCCTGGGGTGTAGTTTCATCAGGGGGTGAAAGGGCTCAGGCAGGAGGGAGTGGCTTGGAGTGGGCGGGAGCCAATAGGCATGCAGGGTTAACGTACAGCACGTGATGCTCTGCCAATCACAAGTAACAACAACGATAGATTTATTTAACTGAAACTCCATAGTGGACATAGGAAGGATTTCTCCTCCTACATGAGTCTGTCTACCTGTCTGTCTGTCTGTCTGTCTGTCTGTCTGTCTGTCTGTATGGCAACCTATCTGTGTGTCTCTTTGCCTGTCTGACCTGTCTGTCTGTCTGTCTGTCTGTCTGTCTGTCTGTCTGTCTGCCCCTCAGCCTGTCAGTCTGTCATGTTACTAGGCAGCCCTCTTCTTCATCGTCATTCAATAATAAATGAAGGCCCTTCTACTAAAACCAGAACCTGAAGAGACTACAGTGGACCAGCACAGCAGTACGCTCACACACACACACACACAGAGAATCAGCAGTAGTCCAGTAATAGCTCCCACAGGGAACAGCCTTATCAATATGCCAGTGGATGGAGGAGAGGAGGAGAAGGAGGATCAAAGGTTGACCAGTTAAAGGCAGGATCAATAATCCAGAGAGCAACAACAAGGTGAAGTCATTTCCAACACCTTCCTCAGTCTAATTCAACACCCCGCCTGTCGAACCCTGACCTGGTTGGGATAATGAACGGGGCTCTGGCAGGTAACCAACCACCACTAGTCATGTTCTGTTATATCTAGAATCTGGTTGGTTCAATTAGAAGCCTGAATAGTGCTGTATTATTATTATTAGTGTTATTATTATTGTTGTTATTGTTAGTATTGTTATTATTGTTGCTGTTATTATTATTGTTATTGTTATTATTTATATGGTTCACATTTCAGATTGGGGCTTTCAGGTTTCTGGTCCTGACTGAGTTGTAACTTCAAACCATTCAGCTTCAAAGGTCTCTATTAGAAGCCGGCTTCAAATATTAATAACTGCAGCCAGCCAGCTCTTTAATCAATATCTCTGACTCACACACACCAACACACACCAACACACACCGACGCATAGCAACACACACCAACACACACCGACGCATAGCAACACACACCAACACACACCAACACACACCGTCACACAGCAACATCGCTTCACAGCAACATACATCAGCACATAGCAACAACCCATACCACTATACTAGACTATACTAGACTATACTAGACTATAATAGACTATACTAGGCTATACTATACTATACTATACTATACTAGACTATACTAGGCTATACTATACTACACTATACTACACTATACTAGACTATACTAGACTATACTAGGCTATACTATACTATACTATACTATACTAGACTATACTAGGCTATACTATACTACACTATACTACACTATACTAGACTATACTAGACTATACTAGACTATACTAGGCTATACTATACTATACTATACTATACTATACTAGACTAGGCTATACTATACTATACTATACTATACTATACTATACTAGACTAGGCTATACTATACTATACTATACTACACTATACTACACTATACTAGACTATAATAGACTATACTAGGCTATACTATACTATACTATACTATACTATACTATACTAGACTAGGCTATACTATACTATACTATACTACACTATACTACACTATACTAGACTATAATAGACTATACTAGGCTATACTATACTATACTATACTATACTATACTATACTATACTAGACTATACTAGGCTATACTATACTACACTATACTACACTATACTAGACTATACTAGACTATACTAGACTATACTAGGCTATACTATACTATACTATACTAGACTAGGCTATACTATACTATACTATACTATACTAGACTATAATAGACTATAATAGACTATACTAGGCTATACTATACTATACTATACTATACTATACTAGACTATACTAGGCTATACTATACTACACTATACTACACTATACTAGACTATACTAGGCTATACTATACTATACTATACTATACTATACTATACTAGACTATACTAGGCTATACTATACTACACTATACTACACTATACTAGACTATACTAGACTATACTAGACTATACTAGGCTATACTATACTATACTATACTATACTATACTAGACTAGGCTATACTATACTATACTATACTATACTATACTATACTAGACTAGGCTATACTATACTATACTATACTACACTATACTACACTATACTAGACTATAATAGACTATACTAGGCTATACTATACTATACTATACTATACTATACTATACTAGACTAGGCTATACTATACTATACTATACTACACTATACTACACTATACTAGACTATAATAGACTATACTAGGCTATACTATACTATACTATACTATCTATACTATACTATTACTAGGACTATACTATGCTAACTATACTACACTATACTAGACTATACTAGACTATACTAGACTATACTAGGCTATACTACACTATACTATTTCTATACTAGACTATACTATACTTACACTATTAACTATTTCTATTTCTTATAACTAGACTATACTAGACTATACTAGGCTATACTATACTACACTATACTACACTATACTAGACTATACTAGCCTATACTATACTATACTAGACTATACTAGATATACTAGGCATACTATTTCTAACTATACTACATATATAGGCTATACTAACTATATTATATATACTATACTAGACTATACTAGGGTATACATACTAACCCCATCTACACTATACTGACTATACTAGACTATACTAAATATACTACTATACAACTTAACTAAAAACTTTACTAGACTATACATAATACTAACTAACAAAACTATACAACTATACTATACTAACTATACTGACTATACTAGCATACTTACACACTATACTACCAAAACATACTAGGGCTTTTAACTAACTAATATAGACTATACTTTTAAACTATAAAACATACTACTTACTATATAACAAAAATACCCATAACTAACTATACAACTATAAAAGACTATACTAGGCTATAAAAACTATAAATATACTAACAAAAACTAACAAAGGCTATACTTTTGGTTTTTAACTATACTAAAACTAAAAACTAAAAAAAAAAAAAAAAAAAAAAAAAAACCCCCCCCCCCCCCCCCCTATCTAACTATACTAGACTATACTAGGAAAAAAAAATTTTAATAGGGGAAAAAAAATATACTAGTTTCTATACTTTTAAAATTTTAACTTTTACTTTTTAAAAATTTTTAAAACTAGAAAAAAATTTTTAAAAATTTTTTGGGTT